>PVJC01004205.1:0-65309 GCA_004026665.1 Murina feae | reverse complement strand
CTGGTCCCATCCCACCTGCCCTCACCTGCCAGGTGCCACGGTTTGGCCCTCCAACTGTTCTGGGTTTGGCCACCTATTGCAATAGCGCCCAGCTGCTCTCCTCCCTCCAGTCCATCCAGTGCCAAGAACAGGGCCTGACGCCCAGTAGGTGCTGAGTGACTATCTGTTGAAGCCTGAACTCCAAGTGCACTTTATAAAGTCAGCTCCCACCTCCGACTTTCATGGCACTGACATTGTGGTGCTTCTTTGCTTTTTGCCACATGTTGCTGCCATGCAAGAGAGGACGACCAGGGGCCCCGAGGCTGGAGGCAGACCGCCTGGGCACCATTTTGGCGGTGCCACTCAGTAACTACGTGACTCTGGGCGGGTGATTCCATCTTCTTTACAAGCCACTAGTCTACGTTACTTTGTTATAGCAGCTCCAGCCAACTACGACAGCCGTGGGACCTGCTGCAAAGGTTGCGTGAGGACCTACTGGCCCAAGAGTCCAAAGTGCTCCCCCCAGATCTGGGCCCACAGTGGGGCCAGGCACAGTCAGGGACTGTCCCTGGGACTCTAGAGGGTCACTCGGGCCAGCTGTGCCTGAGATTCACTTGGACCACACCGGCTCTCCCTGTGCGGCCCTCCCACTCGCTGCGTGCCCTCCCCCCGGACTGTAGCAGCTCTGCCTGGTTGCCCCTCTTGATCAATCTCCCTCTTAGTCTCCCACTTAGCAAACAGCTCCACTTACAAAGCCATCTGAGAGGATGGATGGTGCAAGGCACATCTTGCAGAACAAGGTTTTAGAGAAAAGAGCCGGGAAAGGCGTAGCACTCATGATTCCACTCTTATGAGGTCTCGTGGCTCTGACCCTGGAGATAGGATTGTATTTCTGCATTGTACGCTCTGTGCTGCACAGCCCCCACAACCACACCACCTTCCCAAATTCTGGACCCCATCTCCATTTGTCTTTGAGTGGGCCTGCTCCCAGCATCCCCAGCTCACCCCCGCTCTCGGGATAAACTCCCACCCCCTACAGGAGCCTCTGCTGAAGATTTGTCTTCTTGGGACCTTCCAAGGTAGGTTCGAGGACAATGGGTGAACACCCTGTAGAATGAATGACCAGCCTGGAGATGGGTAGTGAGCTCCCTGTCACTGGAGGTGTGCACAGCAGATGGGTGATCACTCAGCAGAGAGGCTGAGAGATCTGGACCCAGTCCCAGCCATGCTGCCCTCAAGGTGTCTGACCTTCAGCAACAACTTACACTCGCTGAGCCTCGGGTTTTTTCATCTGGAAAATCAGGCAAAATAATAGTTCCCACTTCCCGGGGTTGTCATGGGGACACAGTGACATAATGTGCGCAAAGCACTGAGCACACACTGTACATTCTCATTACCGGGAGGGGGAGGTGGCCACGATCTTGACACTCAAGTAATTTCAGATTCAAAATTTCTGTAATTTAAAAAACCTAAGTCTCTGAGATTCGATGATTCAATTATCTTAAGATGATAAGACTTGATAAGATTCTGAGGCTTTAAGACAGTGTGATTTTGTTCTTCTCACCCACAGCTCATTAGCAATGTAAGGCTGTGTGATTCCCAGATCCGCGCTCCATTCTCCATCAGCAGAGCCTGACCCAGCCCTCGGCTGTCCCTCTTCCCTCTTCAAATCTTCTGTCTCTGACTATTTCTCTCCTGCACCTTTGCCCCAGGGAACAGGTTCCTCAGTTCCCTCACCCCAACACCTGTCCCCCGCCCACCCCACCACGCCATCTCCCACCTCTAAGCCACCTTCCAGGCCAAGGTCGAAAGTAGGGCTTCGCAAGGCTTCCCTCACTCCCAGTGGCAATCAGTGTTTCCAGGCACATGTTTCATCCCCGTTGTGAGTCTGACTCCTCACTGCTGTGGAAGGAAGACTCTTCCCTCATCCGTGGGGGACCCTTTCTTAGGGCCCTTCCCTGCCCCCTCCAGAGCCTCCCCTCTGATCTGCCTTCTCACCTCCTCTGTCTCCTTGTTCTTACTGTGGTGCCTGCTTTGGACTGAATTGTGCCTCCCACAGGCATGTGTCTATGGAAGCCTCAACTCTCCCCCCTCACCCCCCTCTCACCGCCACTGCCTTGCAATGGCATTAAGAGGAGGAGCCTTTGGGAGGCGGCTGGGTGTGGAGGAGGCTGCCATGGAGGCCCGTGATGAGATCGGTGCCCCCATTGGAGAGGCCCAGAGCCAGCTTGCCCTCTTTGCACCACATGAGGGCATGACGAGAAGACAGCAACTCCACGGTGGCACCAGAACTGGGAGAACTCTCTGTGGCTGAAGCCCACAGCCTGTGGTGTGTGTTCTGGCAGCTGAGCTGGCAAGGACAGTGCCCTGGCTCTCCCCATCAGCCTCCTCTCCTCTCCCCTCCCTGTGTGAGCCCACCTTGCCCTGGGGCCACCTCCCGGGCATGCCCTAACAGCCAGATCCCCCTCTGCAGCCAAATGCCTGGAGCTGTGACCTGTAGGGAGGGTCTTCAATGTCCCAGGTGCTGGGCACAGTGCTGACCTGGACCGGCTGACCCACCTCCGGGGCCTTTCCCTCCGGGGCTCCTGTAGCTTCCACCTTCTGGGTGGCCCACGGCCTCCAGCCTCTGACATGCTCCAAACCACACCTTTCATCTTCCCTCCAACACACCTTTCCACCTCAGGACCTTTGCACATGCCGTTCCCACTCTCTAGGTCACTCTGTCCCCTACTCTTCAGGTAACCAGCTCCTTCAGGTCTCAACTTACATATCATCTCCTAAGATTCCCCCATCTGCATTTGCCCCCCCCCCATTATCCTCCCCACTGTCCCCATCTTGGTGTTTTCCCCACAGCACCTGCTCATCCAGATCAGAAACAAGGGGCATCTCTGAATCCACCCTCTCCTTACCCCCAGGACCATCAAGTCCTGCCAGTTGTAACTTCTTCAATCCTCTGGAATTCGCCTTCCCCCATCCCTCTTCCCCGCCCCAGTTCAGGCCCTGGTCACCTCTGGCCGAGACCGCCCCGTGTCCTCCTGCCTGGTCCCTCAGCCTTTCACTCCTGCCTATCGTAACCCTGAGGCCTGAGCAAGGGGGCCCTGCAGAGGCCCATGTTCTAGGGGCGCCCTCCAGCCTGCTCCCGCCAGGCCCCTCCCATCAGGCGTCTTACAGGACAAGCTCCCAACCCCAGAGCTCCCTGCCTGATTGACTCTTGTTTATCATCTTGTCCCCACTGCACTGTGGGCTCCAGGCGACAGTGACTTACTTTGTCTGCTTTGTTGAAGCTGTGGCCCCCGTGGCTAGGCCTGTGCCAGCGTGCAGCGACCCAAGCATTTGTGGAATAGAAAAAATGAATGAATGGTGTTCATCACACTGCCGGCATGCACTGTTTCTGCCTCTGACCCGCCTCCTGCCACCCAACCCCTCTGTGCACTCGGCTGGAGCAAGGTCCATGCCTGGCCATCTCTGTACCTGGCACCCGCGTGGGTACGGGCACCGTTTAGCATTGGCAAGTGCTTCCTTCCCCCCAAGTGAAGGAGCTGATGGATGGGTGGACAGGGTGTCACTGAGAGCCCGGGGTTTAAAAATAAACCTGCTCTTAGCTCTCCCAGGTGTCATTTGTAACTTCTTATAAACACCATTGGCAGAGCAGATTTCAGCCGCTTGAGGGGGATATTCAGGTTCAAGAAATAGAAAGCTTAAACATAATGCAGCACATCAAATGGGCCCGTTGGGCAGAGGCCCCCTCTTGCCCTGGGAGTGCAGCCGTGGGGCAGGGAGGAGGATGGGGGTTAGTGTTTCTGCTGGTAGGCTCAGGATTTTGGCTGAGGGGGCCCCTTCTCATTAGTGCTGGGTTCCCTGCCCCCTGCCTGGGAGGGTGCGATGAAAGCACACCAGGCTGTCCTGAGGTCTGAGCAGGAGTGGAGACGGGACCCTGGGCCTTGGCTGGGCCCTGAGCAGGCTGACTGTGTCAAAGAGGAAGAATGAAAGGAATCCTGACCAGTCTCCCTGCAGCCGGGCCCCACCACTGTCTCTCTGGGGGACTCTCAAGGCTGCCAGGGCTCTTCCCCACCCCGCGGCCTCAGCCCACACCTAGGAGTGGGGGCAGCGTGAGGACAGTCTCCTCTCTCGGCCCAGACCCCTCTCCACAGGAGGCATGTGTTGGGGCGCTGTGGGCTCTCCCCTGTGCGGCCCTGGGACACCAGCTGCCTCCCACCCCCCTCGACACCCCCTTCCAGGAAGCAGCTCCTGAGCTGCACACTCTGGCCTCTTAGCCCCCAGCCTTCCCCTTGTACTTCTGGAAATGGCAACTCCACCCATCTGGGCCCTCAGACAGAAAGCCGGGTGTCCTCTGGACAGATTCTTCACCCCACACCCACCTATTCTCAGGGTGGGATGCTTCTACCTCCAGGAAACCTCCTACGTCCACCCACTGCTGTCCATTCCCTTGGTCACTGCTCTGCTCTGAGCTGCCTTTGGCTCCTGCCTAGATGTTCCCTTCACCTCCTTATTGGGCCCCCACTCCCACTCCAGCCTCCATGGAGGATCTGGGGGTTGTTTTAAGAAACCAATCACATCAAGTCACCCCCTTACTTAAAACCCTTCATTGCTGCTCAGGGAACCTTAAGTAAACTCAGCCCTGCTGGCCAAGGCCCAGGAGGATGCTGCCTCCTTCTCCTCATCCTACTCTGCCCATCTTTCGTGCTTCCAACACTCCTTCCTACCCCAGGACCTTTGCACATGCTGTTCCCGCTCCCTAGATCTCTCTGTCCCTTACTCTTCAGGTAACCAGCTTCTTCAGGTTTCAACTTACATACCATCTCCTAAGATTCCCCCATCTGAGTTCATCCCCTCACTATCCTCCCCCATAACCTTGTGTCCATGGCATGCTTGACCCCACCCCAAGTGTCATGGTCTGTGTGACTTTTTCAAAGGGCCATGTTCCACTCTTGACTGTGAGCCCCAGGAGTGTAGCTACCTTGTTCAATGGGTTTATTTCTTATCCCTGCACCCAGCATGTGCTTGTCACATAGTAGGTGCTCAGCAAATGACCTGCATGAATTAGTGAAACCCTAAGAATGGGAATGGAGTAAAGAATAAATAGCCTGGTCCTTAAATGGAATGAAAATAACTCAAGGAGCTGCTAATTGTTGTATTGGGGCGGGGGGGAGGGGTGGGGAGGACTTGTTTTTCATTTTAGATTTTGTAGTTCACACCTCTTAATCAGAGCCAGTAATTACAACTCTCATTTCTGGTCTGTGCCTCCTGGACTCAGGCCCCCAGGACAGGAACCGTTTCCCATTTAAGCAGTTCAGTTCTGTATGCTCTCAGGGGGCAGAGTGTGCCGGAGTGTGGAGTGCCATACTCAGCGATGCTAATGAGATTAGGAAAACAGACTGGGCCTGGGGCAGGGCTGCAGGGGCCGGTGAGGGTGGGAAGGTGTCCCTCTAACAAGCCAGAGAAGCCAGACCCACCTGCTAGGCCCTGTCTACTCACAGCTCCCCGAACCCCCGAACCCCCGGTCCCCAGGAAAAGCCGAGCCCACATCCTTCCTGGGTCACCACCCCAGACCCTGCCCAGAAGGCAGGCAGCTGCCAGTTGCCCAGGGAAGGACTCAGCCAGCCTCACCCCATGTCCTCCTCAGGGGCTCCCTGGATTCCCTCCTTCACCAGGGGCGAGGGGCACCAGGAGGGACGGTGGTGGGCAGGTCGGAGTATTACTGGAAAGCCAGCTTCCACTTCTCTCCACTTGGGACAGGACACTCCCCTCTGCTCCCGGTCAGATCTGCTCCTGGTCTTCACCATCCCCATCCCACCACCGGGTCCCAGATGGTACTGGGTGCCAGGCAATTTGCATACAAGATCAAAGCCCTAATGGAAAGTTCCAGAGGCAGTGTAGTTGGCTCCAGCTTGCAGATGAGAAAACCAAGCTTACAAAGAAAAGGCCTGGCCAGGCCCCAAAGCTGGTAAGTGGGGGAAGGTACTCCGAGAGGGAAGTGCCCCTAGTGGTAAGAACGTGGGCCTGGGTTTGAGTCCTGGCTCCCCTGTTAAGCTCAGGCCTGTTTTCTTACCATCTCTGAGCATGGATTTCCTTCTCTGTCTCATCTTGTATGAGTGTCCCCAGCAATGACACCAGGTGGTGGTTAGATGTTGTGTTCATTTCCCAGATGCAGAAACTGAGGAGGAGAGAGCTTGGTCCATGTTTGCACAGAAAGGAGGTGGTGGCACTGGGACGGGGCCCCGGTCTGACTGGCGCTGTCCTCCTCCCTGCTGTCCTGCCTACCCTGTGACAGCTCAGTCTCAGGGAGCAGTTCGTCCGCCCCAAGCTCCCCAAGACAATGGGCTCTGCCACTTACACACTGCGAGGCCTTGGGGAGGTCGTTTCACCTTCCTGAGCCTCCATTCCCTCGCCTGTAAGGGCGGTAGATGATACCTTCCTCTCCTAAAGGTCCTCTGTGATAAAATAAGGTCACAGTGGTGACTCTGACCAGTCAGAGGCCTGGCACACAGTAGGTGCTCAGCACATCCTTGTCTCTTTTTCTTCTAAGAGATGCCCCTATGCCTAGAGTCCTTCACTGAACCTCAGCCAAATCCTTCTGTGGGTCTCCCAGGGGAAGGAAGGGAGAGGTCAGGGGAAAAGGTGACCTTTCTGAGAGTGTGACATGTGATCAGAGGCATGGGTGAAGTCAGAGAGCGAAGCACACAGATATCTGCAAGAAGAGTCTTCTGGGCAAATGGAAGAGCTTGTGCAAAGGCCCTGGGGTGAGCATGTGCCTGGAGTGTCCAGGGGCATCAAGAAGCTGGTGTGGCTGGAGTGGAGTGAGCGACAGAATGTGGTGCGAGAGGGGGTGGGGAGGTGGTCAGAGCAGAACAGGAAGGGTCTGGTGGCCTGAGGACATTAAGGGGGCGGGATGGGGAGATGTGATGGTGGGTGGGGGATGTCCCTCCCTTAAGGGTCAGACATAATTTGACCTCAGGACATCCCAGTGTAGGTCTAACCAGACAAGCCACTGCTGGAATGTCCACTCCCTTGCAGGACAGGGAGACTAGGTGGCCCCATCTGCTCTTCTTGCTCTCCTTTCTACTCTCCTGGCCTGCAGGCGTGAGGATGACCAAGGACGCCTCCGCCAGGAGATGTCAGAGCACAGCAGGGCTGTGCAGGCCCAGCCTACAAGCCTCTGCCCACGATGCCATGTGTAGAGAGGACCCGCGTGAGAGGGAGAGGCAGAGGCTCACTCCGCGCCTGGCTCGTAGCAGGACCTTGTGACATCCCAGTCCCGTGACATCCCCTTTGCCTGGTCCTCTAGCAAAGGGGTCCCTGAGATCCAGAGTGGGGGACGCTGAGGAGAAGAGGGGGCCTGAGGGAGCGCAGCACAGCCTCCAGACAATCCTTCCTGCATGCTGGCACTGCTGGCTTCTTCCTAACTTCTCTCCCCTCGCCTTTCCTCCTCCCTTCTCACCTCCTCCTCCCCAGTCCTACTCCTCCTTCTCCCTCCCTTCCTCTGTCTCTCCCTCGCCATCTCTGTCTCTGCCTCATCTTTCTCTTCCTCCCTTCCTTCTTTCCTTAGTGAACGTTAACTAGTTTTCTCTGCGGATGACTCTGGGCCCGTGTGCCCAACATGGAGAAATGTTGGGAGTGAGACGCGCTGTCCGACCACAGTAACCTCTGTTCACAGAAGTAATCACAGCACCGCACCGCTCACCGCGTGATACTGCGCAGGGACCACGGACATGGGTTCCGCCTGGGCGGAGAGGGCTGTGGGAGGAAGCCCTTCTCCATCAGACTCTCTGCTCTGGGCAAAGTGCCAGGACCTCCGAGTCCTTAAGGGCTCCGAAAACGCTGAAGGCCCAGGAAAACAATTTATTTGGCCTCGAAATGAAAAGGGAAAGCTGCAAAGTTGAAATTGATAAATGTTTAGTCAAAAATCTACCAAGCATAACATTATCAACTGCTCGCCTTCCACTCCCGGCTCAGCTTCCGCATCGTTACGTACAATTTGTAGTTAGTGTGGGATGTGGGGGCACTTTGGCATGTTTGATCTGACAGGGGAAGGAGGTTTCACAAGTGAGCGTATCTATGGGCTGGGAAGATCTAATAAGAGCCCAGTGTGGGTGTGGTGAGGGGGGCAGGGCCAGAGGAGCAGAGAGCAGAGGAGGGGCGTGTGGCGGGAGGATGCTGAGGGGGAACAGCATGTGCAAAGGCAGGGCATGGCGGAGCCTGCTTGCCTGAGGAGCAGGGACCCTTCGTTGCCCCTGCAGCCTAAAGAGGGTAAGTCAGGGAGGAGGGGGGCTGGAGCCCACAATTCTTTCCCTTCTTGAGCCTCTCTCCACCCTCACACCTTCTCCATCATGAAAGCCCGGCTCTGCCCTCATCTGCATAGAGGCTGGGCCAACAAGGAGGCCCAGGCCTGGCAGGGTCACTAGGGCGTGGCTCATGACCCCACTTCTGCTCACACCAGACAAGGCCTCAAGCCTGGTGAGTCCTGGCAAAGCACAGCTGTAAACACGAGGGGCGGGGGGGGGGAGGAGAAAACAATCCAGAAGCACAAGCAGACCCCAAACTCGCCTCGTGGGTCATTTCTAGACGCAGGTCCCTTGTCCTGTACTTGGTTCTCCCCAGCCAGTGTTTCAGCGGAAAGGTCCCTCCTGTCCCTTTAAGGGAGCGGTGCAGTGTCAAGCCCATTTCCAGGTGATGCCCACTCTCTGCCCAGCCGGAGGGAACCTCTAGGCCAGTGGCAGGAGCCTTGACAACCCCTGCCTTCCCGGGGCTGGCAGACAGCAAGCCTAGCGTCCTGGGCAGATGCTTCTCCCAGCGGATCCACCTGGGCGCAGACCTGCCTGTTCTCCACCAGGGGCAGCAGTCGTCCTGGTTCCTCTTTGCCCCAAATGCCTAAGCTGTGGGAGTAGGGGGTGGAGGCAGGCAACCTTGGCTTGGCCCAGGGACTTTGGGGCGGGGAGGGGGGGTGGGGAAGGGCCACGCCAGCCAGGGTGTCCCTAGCTGAGGCGACAGCCCATCCGCAGTAAATGCTTGGTTAAATGCTACCTTCTTCTGATTCTGGCTTTTCTTCCAAAACCACATTCTCTCTGACCTCTGGGGAGATGGGTGGCTGCTGTTTCCTCCTCAGGAGGCAGAATCTAAGAGCAATTCGGTTGGGAGTTGGGGGTGGGATCAGCAGCATTGCGTCACCCAGTGTCAACGGAGAAAAATCAACCCCTGGGCACAGGGTGCTCGGGCGCCTCTGGCTGAGCAGCGTCACACGGGCTATTGGACCACCCCGTGTCTGTTTCCTGGCCTCGGTGGCTGCCGTGTAATTGCTCCATCCTACACATACAGTGTTTGAGACTGCGCCTGATGGGCAGGACGCCTCCATAGGTGTCGAGGCTGCGGTAGTAAGAGCAACTGTCGTCATCTTTATAGTGTTGTTATTAGTTTATTGTGTCAATGCTGCCTGTGGTTACAGAGCAAGCAGGATCCCCAGAGCCCTTCCTGGTCTGGCTCTCTGGCCCCCGATAAGTGCCCCTCCCCCCTCACTGGCCTGTCACTCAGTCCTCCTGCTTCCCTGGCCTCCAAGCCTTTACACATGGTGTTCCCGCTGCCTGGAATGCCCTTCCATCATCTTTCCCAGGGAAACGCTCCCTCTACTAGGTCAGCTCAGAGGCCACCTCCCCTGTGAAGCCAGATCAGACCTTCCCTCCTCCACCCCCTTCTGGGAGGCCCCTGGGCTCCCAGCACGTGCTTTGGGCTCCCGCGGTAGTTGGCACACCCATGTCATATCTCCCATCACGCAGCCCTGAACTGTCACCTACATATCCCTGCAGGGACTTCCTCTACCGTCTTTTCATCTGTGTCCCTGGTCCCAGGACCAGTCCATTTGGCACGTCCATGAGTGGTTGTTGAACAACTAATAAGCAAGTGCTCAGTGCCAGGCTCTCCTGGGTCATGAGGGATTCATCCCTCACTTACCTTGTCCCAGCCTCTGTTTCCCCACCTGTAATATGGGTGTAATTGCCCCTGTGGGGTCCTCCCTTCCAGGAGAACAAAGACCACTGGCCTCCTTGGGCTGGCGGCGCTGGGAGCAGGGCAGTGAAAGGGAGGGTTCTGTTATTAAGCTCATCAGTTTTGTTCCTGGTCTTTGGGGAGAAGAGCTTGGCTGGTAATTAGGGTTGTTAGGGGAGACAGAGGCGGGGCTGGTGTTGATGTCAGCATAGACCCAGAGCAGCCAGACTTGAGGCTGTGGGAGGCGGAGCAGGACCACTGGGACCCCACCCGAAGGGTGGGTGGGGAAATGGGGGGTGGGGGGGCACCTCTTTCTCCTGGAGGCAGAGAAGCACCAGCATCTTCCTCCTGGTGCTGGAGACCTCACAGCAGTCCCTCTGCTGGCCTGAAGGTGGCGCTGCAGGCTCTCACAAGTGCGTCTCAGCAGGGAGCAACCAGGCGGCTGTAGGTGGGAAAGGGTCTGGAGAGAACAGAGAGGGGAGGAGCAGAGGGAGAGAGTCGGGAAGACTGGGAATAGAAAGGACTGAGTGGAGGAGAGGACAGAGAGAGAAGCAGGGAAACCAGGAGGAAGGAGAGAAATGCTGGGGGTGGGGAGGGAGGAGGTGGGGGAGAGAGGAAGGCTTCTCTCCATCAGAGGCTGGAGGAGCTGGGTCCTTTCCCCCATTCCCATGCCTGCAGAACCCTCACACCTCCCTGAACACCCCATCCCTCCATGATGCCCTGGGGCCCCCAGAACGTACCCTCCAGCCTGCCTTTCTCCACCTCCCCACCTCCCGTCTCCCTCACACCCCAGACCCCAGCCACATAGCAGCCTATCACATCCAAGGGCACCAGGCTCTCCCTCCTCACCAGGCCTGTGCAGGTGCTGGGTGCTGCCGCCAATACCCACCTTCTCCCCTACTCACCCCTTCTCCTGGAGCCCCACTTCTGCTTCAGTTCTTAGCACAGACACCACCTCCTCCCACAGGTCTTCTGTGACCCCATGTCTTGCGGGGAGTCCTCCCTGGGCTCCCTACTCCAGCATCTCATCCATCTCAGCACTGACTACCCCATTGTGGTCCACTCACCTGTTTCCCCGGCCAGACTGGGAGCTCCCAGAGAGCACCCCAGGGCCTCATCCCCTGGGTGACCTCAGCATGGCCAGTCCAGGGGCTGAACGGGCACAGGCAGGCAACAGGCAATGCCTCTGAGATGAATGAGTGATCGAAGACGGGCTGAGTGTAGGAGACAAGGAAGGGAGATAGGGAACCCTCTGACCATCTGGAGTTCATTTTTGGGGGAGCAGCATGTGACAGAACGTGCTCAGCTGCAGAGGAAAAGGGGGTGAATAGAAGCACTCGGGTCTCAAAGATGCCAACGTCAAGGAATAAGCCAGAACTTAGGAGGAGGAGGGTCCAGACCCAGATCAGGAATGGGGGCACCAGCCAGATTGTGATCTCCCGAGTACTCCCTCCCTCCCTCCTTTTCTCCCTCCCTCCCTCCCTCCCTCCCTCCTGTAGCGCTTTCTTTATCTACCTTTCTCAATGTCCCACAGACTTGAACTTTATGTATCTATCCTCAGCTCAAACAACCAACAGACCCAACTAGCCCCCTAGTCTCAATTGCAGATTCATAAGACAGATTCCCTGATTGGCCCCTCTTGGGCAGGTGTCCACCCTGACCCAGTGAACTTGGGGAGTGGGCAGGGTCCCAGAGCTCAGCAGGGTGCTGGGGCAGTGCCCGCACGCTGGGAAATGGGGCAGACAACACCACTGGCATCCTCATCACGCCCCCTCGCTCTCTTGTCATACGTGCAAGGCCTGCTCTTTGCCCAACACTCCGTGGGGCCATGTCATACCTTCATGAAACATCACCTGACAGGACCTTGCAAGCCCACTTTATAATGAGGGGCTGAGGCTCACTGTCTGGGCTCTTTCCATCCCACCGGCCCGGATTCTGTTCCCTCCTCTCAGCTCCTGACACTGGCGGCCCTTTGCTCCATTGGAGGCAGCCGGCAGCCTCAGGAAAGCTGGTGACCCCTGTCCTTCCCCCACAGTGATTCATGTGCTGTCCAGGCCCTTGGAGAAGCCCCACCCACCTGGTAAGTATTACTAATGCGGGGTTGCCTTCATGTCTGGGAAAGAGGATGAATCATTTCCTGTTCTCCTCCCGGACTCGGGATTGGACCTTTGGAGCAGCTGGAAGAGATCTGGGTTGATGGGGTCTCATTGCTGGGGCGGAGCCACAGACTAGCTGCCCCCTGGCCGCCCCGAGGCCTGACCCAAAGCCAAGCCTGGGCCAGCGGCTTAGTGTCCAGTCCTGGTCCTGCCAGGTCCTCGCTGCTGGCTCACTCTGCCTTTCCTGGAGGATCACAGTGTGTACAGGGCAGGGGTGGAGGAGGCCTGCAGAGCCCTGCTGGTGCTCACCCTCCCTGAGCCTGTGCTGGCCACACGCAGATGCATGTCTGTGTCCCCACCCCGTGTGGGCTCCTCAAGAGCAGGGCCCTCAAGGTCTCAGTCGGCATCCCCAGAGCTAGCCCAGGGCCTGGTGCTTTCCAGAGCATCATCCAGCTCCTAAACCCCCTTCCCCGCCTTAGCCCCTCTTCATCCACAGGGAGGCCACTTTTCAGCTGGTTGACCTGCTTCTGACTAGAGCAGGAGAGAGTAGGGTACACAAGCAGGTACCAGTCCAAGTTGAACCAGGTGGGTTCTCTCTCCCAGAAATCGGGTTGGACTGAGGGCATCTGGCTCCGTCTGCACTGTTCTCTCCAATGGGGATGTATGTGCTCAGGAGCTGAGAGCGGCTACCAAGACTTCTGTCCTGGCCACTCCCTCATCTGTCCTTTCCGAGGCCACCCTGCCTCCTCATCCTCAGGCTCTGGACATGTCCTGCGCCATTACAGAGCCCCCTGGTGGGTAGGAGCTGAGTCCTTCTACCCTACACACCCCTTGGTCTTGGCTAGGCCACGCCCAGAGGCCACGCCCAGAGGCTGCGCTGCTGGGCCAGGTACTTCATGGTTTCACTTGGCCCCTCTCCAGATCTCCCAAGTGAACCTTTCTAGCTTTTCACTTCACAGACAACAAAACTGACCCGAGTGAGCTCAGACCACTGGGCCGGGGTCATCAGAGCAGGATTGGATGTTTTCCACGGCCCTGGGAGCTGCGTCACGGAACCTCGTACAATACAAATGGGGTGGCAGCCAGGGTCTGGGTGCCCTTGCTGGGGCCCCTCCTACCAGGGCCCACCCGCTGCACCCGGGCAGAGCTCATCACGTCAATGGTCAATGGGGAGCCGAGAGGCTGAGAGCTCAGTGAGTGCCTGGGACAGCCCTGAAGTGAGGCTTTGACGATGGCAACCCGAGGGCCATGCTGCCCATCTCTCTCCGACCAGACAGAGCTCCTAACGCTCGGCTCTTCATTCCAAGTCATGACTGATGTGAGGATAACTGGGATCTCAGAACCGTCATGACTTCCACTCCGGGCCACACATGATTGTCTGGCGGCTGCGGCCCTGCCCAGGGCAGTGACCTCACTGACCTTCCATTTTTCTCTCCCGGATAGGCCAGTGGATTGTTTCCAGGGCCAGGGCTCCCACTCAGACCTGACACCCCCTCTTTGACCCTCCACGCACTCAGAGAGCCAGGCCACCCACTGCTGCCCTTAGGGGAGGGAGGGCCCCTGCTTCCCAGTAGAGCTATTTATAACCAGGGGCACTGGGGCACAGGGCCCCCCCCCCCCCCCACAACCTGTTCTGCTGACATCATCAGAGAGTGGGCAGCAGCTAGCTCCATCGGTCCAGAGGCTGCCTGCAAAAGTCAAGGGCAGAAGCACAGGAGGGGCCTGGAGACCATCATCCCAGCCCCTTCGATAAACTGCCAAGGGAACGTTCTTCTGGGGAGAGGAAGACACCAGCCCAGGGCCACACGGTGAGCTGTGACCTGGACAATGAGTTATAAAGAGGGTAGCGTTCCACGGCAACCTCAGGCCGGGCACTATGTGGAGCTCTGGGGCACAGCTAAGCCTCACAGGCCACTCCCTGCAGCACCCTCCTCCCTCTCCACCCCCAGCAAGTTGCCAGCCCAGCTCTCTCCACCTCCCGACCTGGCACCTCCCACACCTCACCGAGCGCTGCTTCCTGTCTAGTCAAGGTCACCAGTAGCCTGCATGTGGCCACGTTTTATGGCCGTTTCTAGAACGGCTGGGCGGTCTGTGACAGGAGGAGCCACGCCCCTCCTCCTGGAAACACTGTCTCTGTGACAGCGCCTGCCATTGCCCTGGCTCGCCTCGGGCTCAGGCCGGCGTTCCCTGGCTCCTGGGTGGGGAGCCTTGCTCTTTGCTGTGCCAAGTTCATCCATTGCAGTGGCTATTTTTAATGGCTCAGTGAAGTCAATGACACATGATAAACGGAACATATTTAAGGTGACATATTCAAAGAGATAATTAAGGTGACAACGTGATGAGTTACGACGTGTGTGTACATTCATGGAACCATCACCACAGTCAAGATAATGAAAATAGTCATCATCTCCCCCAATTTTCCTTCCGCTCTTTGGTCATCTCCCGTGAAGTCCCCTCCCCTCTCCCCAGGCAACCGCCAGTCTGCGTCCTGTCACCACAGATTAGCTTACGTTTTCTGGAAGGAATGTTCTGCCAGTGGAGCTAAACAGGATGCCCTCTTTCTGCCTGCTTTCTTTCACTCAGCACATCTTCTTTTAGATTCATTTATTGTGTGCATCAAGAGTTTATTCATTTTGTCATAACCGGTTTGGCTCTGTGGATAGAGCATTGGCCTGTGGACTAACAGGTCCCAGGTTCGATTCCGGTCAAGGGCATGTACCTTGGTTGCAGGCACATCCCCAGTAGGGAGTGTGCAGGAGGCAGCTGATCGATGTTTCTCTCTCATCGATGTTTCTGACTCTCTATCCTTCTCCCTTCCTCTCTGTAAAAAATCAATAAACTATGTTTTAAAAAAAGTTTATCCGTTTTTATTACGAAGTAGTATTTTAATACTGAGGTACTTACTCTACAATCTATCTGTCCATTTTCCTGTTGATAGATGTTCACGTTGTTTCGGTTTTGGGGATATTACACACCACTATGAACATTTCTCATACAAGACGTATGTTTGCAGCTCCCTTGGGTAAATACCTAGGAAAGGAATGGCTGTGTTTTATGGTAAATGGAAATTTTACTTTTTTTATAACTGCCCAACTTTTTTTCCAAAATGTCTATAATATTTCACATTCACATTCCTACCAGCTGGGTATGGGTATGAGTTCTAGTTCCTTCATATCCTCACCAACACTGGGAATGGCCAGTCTTTCTAAATGTAGGGAAGCAGCATCAGGATCTGACTGTGCATTTTTGTTTGTTTGTTTGCTTTTTTTATAAATTGTTGGCACTATTACAGGTGTCCCCTATCGCCCCAACCTTTGTCCACCTCCACTCAGATCCCAGCCTCCACTCTTTCTGGCCCTCACCACACTGGCGTCTGTGTCCATAACTGTGCATATATGTTCTTTGGCTAATCTCTTCACCTGCTTTCATCCAGTCTGCCCCATCCACCTTCTCTCTGACAGCTGTCAGTCTGTTCCATGTATCCATGCCTCCGGTTCTATTTTGTTTGCCAGTTTATTTTGTTCATTAGATTCCACACAGAAGTGAGAGCATATGCTATTTATCTTTCTCTGACTGGCTAATTTTGCTTCGCATAATAATCTCTAGGCCCATCGATGCTGTCACAAAAGGAGTTTCTTTTTACAGCCAAGTAGTAGTCCCTGGTGTAAATGTACCACAACTTTTTTATCCACTCAGGTACCCATGGGCACTTGGGCTGTTACAGATTTTGGCTCTTGTAAATAACACGGCTATGAACAAAAGGGTGGGTATATTCTTGCTGGATTCTTAGAATATATTCCCACTTTGTGAGTCTTAGGATACATTCTGGGTAAAAAGGCAGTTTCATTTTTAATTTTTGAGGAAACTCCATACTGTTTTCCACAATGGCTGGCTGGATTTAAATTTCTCTAATCACGAATGATATTAAGTATTCTTCATGTGTCCATTTGCATCTGTATATATTATTTGTTGAGGTTCTTTGTCCATATTCATGGCATAACCCCCGCTAGGTCATGATGCATTTTATGTTTTATATATTGTTGGATTTTATTGGCTAAAATAGAATTAGTTTAGAATTTTTACATCTACATTCTTATGTTCTGAGGGTTATTGGTCTGTAGTTTTTCATTCTTGCAACATCTTTGTCAGGTTTTTGTATCAGAATGATGCTGGCCTCATAGAATGAGTTGGGAGGAATTATTTTTAGAATTGTAGCATTAGTGCTATTCCTGTAGAATTCAAATTATTTCTTCCTTAAATGTCTGGTAGGATTTGCTGGGAGGCTATCTGGTCCTGGAGTTTTCTTTATGCGAAGGTTTGAACTACACTTTCAATCTGATGAGACAGGGGATATTCAGGTTATCTCTATCTTCTTGCGTGAGCTTTGGTAGTTGGAGCCTTCCAAGGAATTCGACCATTTCATCTAAGTTGTCAAATGTATTGTCATAATGTTGTTAATCATATCCCCCTATCATCCTATTAGTATCTGTAGAACATGTAGAGATGTTGCCACTTGCATTTTTGATGCAAGTAGTAAGTGGTTTCTTTTTCTTTTTAACCGATCACTCTGGGTATGTTTATCACGTTATTGATCCTCTGAAAGCATCAGCTTTGGTTTCATGATTTTCTCTATTGTTTTTCCATTTCCAATGTCATTGAAATGAGCTCCCACCTTCATTTCCTTCTTACTTTGCGTTTAATATCCTATCCTTTTTCTAGTTTCTTAAGATGGATTTGAGACCGCTTTTCTAATATAGCGCTATGCATTTTCTCCTAATTATTGCTTTTGTTGCATTCCATAAATGTTGATATGTCATGTTTTCACTTCTATTCAGGTCGAAATGCTTCCTTGGGGTCCCTTCCAGCTTCCATAGTCCTGGAGTCCTTTTGTCCCATGAGTGGAGTTGCGAGAGTGACTGTTTGGGATTATAGCTTATCCCTCACTTTCTGGGGAGTGAGGTCTGGAGACCTCTGCTCTCCCATCGATCACATGAGTGACTCCCAGTGGTCCTTCCAGCTCCACTGTATCCCAATGAGGCTCAGTTTAATCCCCTCATTTCCTGAGTGAAAAATCAGACTAGACTCCCGTCCCCCTTCTCCCAAAAGCTAATGACATAACTCATGATCAGTGCCAAGGCACACCTAGTGTCCCTGTTTCCTGACACTCCGTGGAGAGCTACTTTACCCAATTCAGTTTATTGATCAGTTCCCTGTGCTAAGTACCTCATGCATATGATCTCATTTAATCTTATAACAGCCCTGGGAAGTGAGTGCAGCGTTCATGGCCATTCATGACCATTTTGTGGATGTGTAAGTCAAGGCTCAGAGATATGTGTCTCCTGCTCCAGGTCCCAGCAAGAGGAAGTGGAAAAGTGTGGGCTCAAATCTAGGTCTGTTTGATCCAAGGCTGCCAAAGAGAAGGCCTGGAGGAGTAGGAGGAAGGCTGGGTGGAGAGGGGAGAGAGCGAAAAAAGGAGATGCTGTCTAACTATGGAAAAGGCCTTTGACCTTTTCATGTTCATTCAACTAAACCAAAGGGGTGGGACGTTGGCACACTGGCTTTAAGTGGAAATGCGGATTAATGAGGAAGAATCTGCTCTGCTGAGCTTGGAAAACATGGAGCTCAAACTGAGCATGGTGTTGAGTCTGATGATGCCAACTCGCAGGGCTGGGGCCAGAACCAGGGCGCGAATCCCACACGAGCTCCCGGCCACGTGCTCAGGTCCTGCCAGGGAGCGAGGCCTCGCTTTGTTAAAGGCAAACCCCAGGGAAGGGGCTGGGGAACCTGGGCAGGAACCTGGGCAGTCCACCCTCCTGTGTCTGAAGACCCGACAACACAGGACCTGTCAATCTCAGCAAAGCTTGTGATGAGGGCTTTCAGGACTGGTTCCTGTTGAGTCCTCTGGGTCCCCCCCTGAATACGACAGAGCAGAACCGGGCGGGCAACCGGGACTCCACAAGGACCTCCTAATGAAAATGCATAATTTTATTTGTTCTGCAAAGACCCTTAAATGCCCTTTCCACCTGCTCCTCTCTGCCCCTTAACCCTGCTTTATTTTCTTCACAGCTCTTAGCAGCAGCTCAGATGCTGTGTATTTAGATGTTTACTCCCTCCCCCCTGCACTGGAAAGTCAGTTTCAGCAGGGCTGGGCACTGGGTCTCTCCAGTTCACCAGGGATCCCCATCCTAGAAGAGAATCTGCACAGCAAGTGCTCAAAAAGTGCTTGTTGAATGAGTGAACTGAGTCATGAATGACGGTTAATGCCCCGGGGGCTGGAGTCAGGAGTTCTGGGGACAAGCCTCAGCTCTTCTCCCAAGTTCCCTTGTGCCCTTGAGCAGGTGACTTCTGCTCTGTGAGTCCCCACCCTCCTGTCTCCCTCATGGAGCCATCCAGTCATAGTTCCGACCTCGTAAGATGTAATTGCAGTAGCCTGAGACAGGCTTTTAGAGGGCTGAGCTGGGCACCTGGGGTGCAGTGAGCTCTCAATAGCGTGCTTGCCACATCCACACGCGGAAACCCAGTGACTGCCCTCTGAGCCTCAGTTTCTGTGTCTGTAAAATGGAAATGCTAACACCTATCCCAGCAGGTGGTTGTGAAGGCTCAGAAGATGATAACTAAACTGGTTACATGCTTCCTGTGTGCTGAGCCCTAGCTTAATACAAATAAATGCACCCACCTTTATAACAGCCCTTGGAGACAGGTGCTAATATTCTCTCCATTTTACACTTGAGAAACCGAGGCTCGTGGCCGGGGGGGGGGGGGGGGGGGGGGGGGGGGGGGGGGGGGGGGGGGGGGGGGGGGGGGGGGGGAGCGGGGTAAACCGCCCCGGGGCCTCCAGTGGATAGGTGGTGCTCCCTGCGTGCTGCGGGCATGCAGCGGTCTGCTGGCTGCAGCCCAGCTCAGCCCTCAATCTTCAGCTCAGCCAAGCACATCTCTTCTTAGCTGCTTTGTGTCCCACTCGGAGGCAGGTGATGTTTTCTCCGCTATGGGCTCTTCAATCATTCCTTTGTTTTTTTAGAAGAGGTGGGCACTGCGATCAAGGAGGGAAGGCAGCCGTAGGAGACAGATAGGTGCAGATTGAAGATGGGAAAAGTGGGAACAATGCTTGAGTCAATAACAGAGAACCAGGAGGGAAACAGCGGCGTTTTTTTCTGTGTGTGTTTATTTATTGGAACGCTAACGGATTCTCAAGCCTTTGCGATGCTTCTGGTTGTAAAATCAAGAGCTCCGTGGATGTGTGTGCCCTGCTGTGGGGAAGGAGATGAGGAGGTGCTGCAGGGCACGGTCGGCTCACGCCAGCCCCACTCAGCCTTTGGCAGCCCCTGGGGCAGGCTGGGGCCTGTGCAGGAAGTGGGTGCTTACTGTGCACGTGACCAGTGCCAGCAAGGGGGCAGAACACAGAAAACTGGGGAGGCCAGGGCCTGTCCTGCCGAAGCACGCGTGCAGGAAGCACCACCAACCCACAGGGGGCCTGGGGCGGTTACTCCCCGGCCACACTGACACAAAGATGCAAGTGTCCCCAGGGTTCCTGGTCACCAGGTGTACCTTGTCCCGCCGTCACAAGTAAAAGGGCGTCAGAAAGCAGGGAGCTGTGTGCATGCCTCCATCTGCCTGGACCTTTGAGCTCCGTCCAAGGTGCTCTTCTGCTAGGTGGGAAGCAGTGTCCCATGTCCGGGTGGCCCTCTCAGGGGCCTGTGGTCAGGGCCTCCTGTGGCTAAGCAGGGAGAGCAGAGTGGGGAGTGTGCTAAGCAGGGAAGAAGGCCGGGAAGACCCTGCTGTGACTCCATTAGCCAGTCCGAAGAGGCTGTGGGTGTGAGGAGAAAGAGACAGAGAGAGACAGAGCTCCCCTGACCTGTCAGCCTATACACATGCATGGAGACATGCACACACACTATATGCACACACACACACACACACGTGCACACAGGTATACACATGTGTACACACGTGTGTGCACACCCTCGCACACACATGTACACACTCCTGTGCACACAAACACATCACATTTCTCTTTTCATGAAATGTGTGAATTCACACTTGTGTGATCGTCAGATCATTGCATTTCCCACCCCAGACGGAGCTACCTTGGGAAAGCAGGGATGGTTGGGGTCCTGGGGTGGCTCACTGTTGCCTTCCCACAGCTGAGGTTCAAATGCTGCTTCTAAATTTAATAAAAAACTATCAATAAAAATTAAAGGATGCGCAAGAATGAGGTTCCTAACAGACCTGTGGGGCCTGGGCTGGTGCTCCCCTGCCTGTCCTCGGGCGAGGGCAGAAGCAGGCTCTTCCCGCTCGTGGGGGAGGCCGAGGCTGGGCCTATAGGGGCTCCTCCTGCAGCCGAGCCGTGGGCATGGTCCCACGCAGCACCCTCCAGGAGCTCCTCACGGCCACGCAAAGGCCAGCATGGCTCAGGGCCTTCACAGCCTCCTCCTCAGCAGCACACCCTTCCCGCACCCCCCCCCACCCCCAGTCCCACTGGGTCCCAACCCTTCTCTGAACGTGCTTCACTCTTCCTCAGGGTTAGCTCACGTCACTGAAAATCTGCCTCTGGAATCCAGCTTCTCAGATGACCAATGCGCTAAAGCTAATCTGTAGAGGTTTAATAAACTCATGATTATCTGTCAATAATGGTCAGAAATATTTGGTGCGAGTGTCCTTGAGCAGCCCATGCTGTGTTTGTTCATCTACTCAGCATCTGTTATGTCTGGTGCAGTGTAGCACGGTAGCTAGGAGTGAAGGGGCTGAAATCTAGGGGCAAGAAAAGCTCATTTCCCTGGCAAAGGCCTGGAGAGGGGCGAGAAGCAGCAAAACAACAAAGGGAGGGGAGGAGGGCGTGTCTGACTGTCCACCATTCTCTTGTGACCAGGAGTGGCATACTGTCTGGCCCGCCTGAGCATGTGGGCATCCACGCCAGCCTTCCCTTTACCTCCACATGGACATGGACATGGCCCTGCACTTACTCCCAGAACCTTCTGCCTCTGCTCACCAGACCCAGACTCACTGGGTGTCTGCTCATGTGCCCAGCTTTCTTCAACTGTGGCCAGAGCAATGGAGGCCCCATCTCCTGCCTCCTCAGGAGGGGATGGCCCATTCATATGAGCACAGAGCTCTGGCTGTGATCACAGGATTTTATAACCTGATTCTCCCGCCAATTAGCATCTATTACTTTAAACAAATAAAAATAGACACAGCTAAAGCAAGCCACAAATATGAATAAGTGAAAGTTAACATGTGAGCAAATATGTTATCTCCACCACAGATCTCGAGAAGGTATCAGAAATTGGCCCAAATACGTACCAGGGAGCCATGGATCTTGGTGGAGGTGGGGCCTTGAGTGGGGTGAGTGGGATGAAGGGTGGGGCAAGCTCAGGGGTTCCACCCACATCCCTGGCCTGGCATTTCCCTGAAATTTGAGGCAGCAGCAGAAGAAGCTGGACTAAGTAAGAGCCCATATGCCCTTGGGTAAGCCATGCTATGGGCTCATTCATCTACCCAACAACTATTTCTTGAGCACCTACTAGATGCTGACATGTACCAGACACTGAACTGAGCCCATCTCATGCATCACCTCATCTCGGACTCATCACAACTCTGTGAGTTAGGCGCTGTTACCATCCACAGTGTATGGACCAGAAAACTGAGGCACGAAAAGGTTAAGTCGCCTGTCCAGGGTCACACTGCTGGGGTAAGTCATGGGTCAACTTCCCCACACCCTGCAACTCCTCTCCACAGTTGCCAAAAGGCCCTCGGTGGGGATCTAGTCTTTCTGCTATTATGCAGAAGGAGAAACTGAGGCCCAGAGAGTGGGTGCAACTCCTCCGAGGTCACATAGCACGTTCATAGTTGAGCCAGGCCTCTTGGTTCTGTTCAGGGTTCCTCCACTGGCAGGTCACTCTGCCTGCCTTCTTCCCAGGCACCGGCAGGGAGGTGACCCAGGGGCCAAAGGAGGTTGGGCACAGGGAGGCCCAGGCAGCTCTGGAGGGCACTATGGAGAGGGCAGTGCCTACAGCAGCTGGCAAACTGCCCGAAGGCCCTGGGCTCCCTTTCGTCTCCACACCCACACCTTGGAGAAAGACACGCTCTGAAAATGAAAGCGGGCTTGAAATAAACAGATTAGTAGTGGTGATGTGCTAGCACTTTATTAATTAACTATCCTAAATACATTGAAACTTGGGCATTTAATTTAGATTTATAGGGATAATTTAAATTTATAAGGCCAGTTATTATGCATTAAGGACAAAAAATGCCAATTGATTTTCACAGGCAATATTTATTGAAGTCTTACAAAAGAAACCGTGTGCCGATTGGTTACCCTGTGTTGCGTGTAAGATCTGGCAGGAAGTTTCAGGTGGTGGTGGCAGGGCGTCTAACTTCTTGTGCGGATGGCAATTTCATCTTCCCCTCGTTAATCACCTGAACAGAACCAGGCATCACACGCGCAGGAGACACACATCCGGAATGATGATGCGAAGCTCTGTTCGGGCCACTCTATACCAGCCCGTGAGCCGACAGGCACGGGGGTGTGGTGAGGGGTGGGATGGAGGGAGGGTCCCTGGGAGGGCCCAGGATGGAGTCTGGGTCCCGGGTTCTGGTCCCTCCTGTGACATTGGGGTGCTCCCCTCACTTTTGTGTACTTTTTGTTTCCAGAACTTGGGACCAGGATGGGCAGGGCCAGCGGTCTGCGTGCCCTGTTGACTCCAGTGTGTGATGAACTTGGGGGTTTTGTCCCACATCTGGATGGTGCACTGGGTGCTGCCCTAACTCCTCATCTCCCTCTGTCTCTCTGTCTGTCTCTCTGCAGACAGCTGAAGCCCTGGGAGCTCCACTTTCACCATTCGGAAGGGGCCACGTCTGCTAGGTGGCTGGTGGGCAGGGTGATGGGCCAGCCTCTCTGCAGGGGCTCAGGCCAACCAAGAAGTGAGCTGGTTTCCAAAGTTCAGAGAGGCCCCCAAGGCTTTTACCCCATATTAGGCTATGTCTCTCCTTCCCCATCAGTGCCTTCACCTTCCTATAGGAGACAGTGAATTGATGAGTTCCATTTACGCTGCATTACACAGCCCACAGGATTAAATTTGAGGTTTGCTTTTCATTCCTATCTGCCTTGTGGTTACAAAACCTGAACACTGCCCGTGGCCTATGCTGGAAGATCTCTGGGCATCTGCCACATTTCGAGTGAAGGGTTTAAAGGCTATGCTTATCACAGCAGCCCCTGGGTCTGACAAAGCCCTGTGTTCAATGGGCTCTGTATCCCAGGAACCACAGGAGGTGATTTCAATGGCTGAATGTCCCTGTCTGCCATGCAGCACCACAGGGCCCCTTCCCCCTGGCAGTGGATGTGGTCCTGGCCACCTCATCGGGGCAAACAGGCCAGCCCCAAACCCCATCATCGAGGGTGTGTCTCCCGCTCTCACCGCTGATAGTCAATGCTGATTCATTTAGGAAAAAACCAGAAACTTCGCTAGGCATGCAAACAGAGGGGGGTTACTGCGGGGAGCCTATTAGGAAGTGATGAGAGAGCAGAAAGGGAAGATGAGGGAGACCTAAGGCTGGGGAAGGAAGCGGGGAGGAGGTACCATAGAGCTCGGGCCACTCTCACTGCTGGCCGTGGGGGGCCTTGTGGCTGTGGCTGCTGCTGCTGTCATCGATGACCCCACTGCTGCCAGAGTCATCAAAGGCGGCAGAGCTGGCAGCCCCCTGGTGCAGCCAGAACCAAAGAGGGTGATACAGCTTCTCCCCTCCCATCTGTCAGTCTTCCATTGCACCTTCCGAAGCCCAGAGCTAACAGGAAGCCGGCAGGAGAGACGATGGGAAACCAACGACCTGGCTCCCGCATCCCACAGTGGGGTCGTGGGGCAGAGCACAGAGGGGTGGAGAGTTCAGCTGAGACTTCGGTGCTTATCAAAGCAGTTGGATACAGCTCTGTGCCCCTGAGCACGTTTAATCTCTCAGAACCTTACTCTACCCACAGGTAAAATGGGATAAAAACATTTGCCCCACAGAGCTGTTATATGAGGATTGTACATGTACCTGCAAGTGCATGTATAATCCTCATATAACACAGAGGCACTCAGCCACTGGGGGTGATGTCGCCAGGATCAGCATCATCCTTGACTTACCCTTTGACCTTGAGCAAGTGCCTGGGCCTCTCCGGCTCCATTTCCTCATCTGCTCCTCCAGCCCCACTGAGCTCCATGGCTGTGAATCACCCCTGACATGAAATGGTCTGGCTGGACTGGGGGCTGGACGGGTGGGAAGGCCAAGAGAGGGCCGAGTGCTGGGAAGTAGCCCAGGGGAGGGAGGCTTAGGGAGGCTCTGGCTGTGTGAGCATCTGAGCTGGAGAAATTGTTCATACGTCAAACAGCTCAAACCACAGTCACCTACTGTTCCCTGTATCTCCGGGCGGATTTTGCCCCCGGCAACACCAGCCCATGTCTGTTCTCTTTGATGCGTTCCCTCTCCACACTTCTCAGTGGACAAAATTGCCAGGAGCAGCGATTTTCTGCACATTGAGGTCTGGAAGGAGAGGAAGCCTCCAATTAAATCCATCACGGAGATTAGATGTGTAAGCTCTGGGGCCTGGGAGAGGCCTGAGTGTCTGAGCTTTGAGAATCCTCCTGTTTGAACTGGAATTAGGAGTTTAAACCTGTTGGAACTCAGGCTCCAGAGTGCTGGGGATGCTGCAGGAGCCAGGTCCCCGGGAAGCACTGAAGCTCAATGGTTGAGAGCACAAGACGTTCATGTCCAGCAGAGAGAAGGGTTCGGGGCTCCTGCTCTGCCTCCTGCTACTTTATACTAATTGCTTAACGCCCCTGAGACTCAGTTTCTTTTTTATAAAAGGGAATAAGAATCTTCTGCAATGGGGTCCTGTGCCGTTTGGGTCCATCCAGCATCCCTTTCCCCCTCTGCTTTCAGCACCCATCACTCCCACCACCCTTTCTTCAGGAAACTGAGCCTCATGCATCCCCAGCCCCTGCTATTCCGGCCCGATTATTCATCAGTGATCCTATCCTGCCTGCTTCCTTAGAGACAGGTACAAGCCTAGACTGAACCAATCATCTCACTCCATCCCCCCAGGAAATAGCGATTGGTCCAAGGAGAACATGTGACCTTAGGCAGGCCTATCAGAACCCTTAACTGGGACTTCGTATGGTTATCAGAGAGAGCTTTCTCTCTTCCCAATGAAGCCACTAGCTGGGATGATGTAAGCTTGGAGCTGCCAATGGTTATGAATCTCCTTCCCCAGCTCATGAGAAAGAGAAAGAGGCTGGCACACAGACAGAAGGAAATACTAGTAGAGATGTGAAGACAGAGAGCGTGGGAGATCCAGTGGCAGCATTGGGCCCCTGAGTCCAGCCATGCCTGAGGCTGTTGCCCACCATCTTCCCTAGATCTACAAACTGCTAAATTCCCTCTTGGGTGGAAGCAGCTTGGGTTCTTTTGGTTGAAAGTATTGAAGACCCTATTCAAGCTGCCTTAAGCAAAGAGGGAATTCGGTAGCTCAGTGAATGCTGGAAGTCACTGCACGTCCTATCCTGGCACTTAACACCCTGATCACAGACGCTTGGGGAGTGTCTGTCTCCTTCCACTTGCCTGAGTGCTCCTGGGGCAAGTACAAGGTCTGATGTGCCCAGCGCTTACGCCCATCTCAGGGCCTGGTGCATAGAAGGTGCTGGAAATGTCTGATGAATGCAAGAGTGCTTGAGTGGATGCTGACTAGATCCTCCTCTGCCTCCTTCGTGTCCTTCATCCTGCCCAGGCCCCTCCTTCATCACACCTCCTTAACCACCGTGTAACCATGGTTACCTGAGCATTTGCTGTCCTCCTCCAGCATGTTCCTCTGGCCTGGGAGCTCTGTAGTTATTCGGGCATAGGTAGTAGATATTTATTGAGCACTTATTACTAAGCATCTAGGGGTCCTGTTGTAGGCACTAGGAATACAAAAGTGAACTAGACAGATGCAATTCCGCCCTGTGGCATTTCCATTCTAGTGGGGGAGACTGATGGAAAATAAAGACAGACGTGCTGCATAATACGAGGTCCTGAAGTGTGCCCTGGGAAATAATGCAGGGGACAGGCAGGGAGGTGGCTGGTTGGGGAAGAGCCGGTGCAGGAGGAGACCCCATCTCTGTCACCACTTGCTCCCACTATGATTGCCTGCTTCTTGCACAGCCTGCAGCTTAGTGATCGTCAGAGAATGAGTGAAGTAAGGAGTTACGTGTAGGCAGGTCAGCTTCTCTCAGAGACCTGTCAGAGGGAAACAGAGTCCAGGGCTGAAGGGCTGTGGGGGGAGAGGTTAGAGGAAGGGGGAGACAGCTCAAGCCCTACACCTGAAGCTGGGACCCAGGCAGGCAGGACCCCAGTACCCAAGAGAGGAAGCAGGAGGCCAGTTTGCATCGCAGGCTGAGCCCAGGCACCATCTCTGCTGGCAGCCAGAGTTGGTCCAGACTCTTTGGGGCACCTTTCTTGGAACTGGCCTGGTCTCTGTTCCTGTCCCTGCCGCTGCCCCTGCCCCTGGGGCTCAAGAGCTACAAGACAGAGTCGGTTCCAGGAGAGAGCAGGAGGAAATATTCCAGCCTTTCCCTCCTCTTATCCTCTGTCTGCCTGCAGTGCTTCCCACAGGCTGAACCCACGAGAAGACAGCCTGCAGGAGGCCTTGATGTGCTTCAGACAGGCCGGCCGCACTGATGCAGAGCTGGACAGGGAATCAGCAGGAGGAGAAAAACCAGCCTGAGAGGGTCAGGGAATGCTCCCCCGAAGCTAATAGTACTGCTTCAGAGAGCTCTCTAGATTCTTTTAGTTTCTTTATAGTTTGATGTCAATTGGATTTTTAAAGAATGTGACTCATTTGTTTCATGAAGCTATTTGAAAAGGAAATCAGATGACTTCCTGTTCACAGGCAGAAACAAGGTGACCTTGACATCATGACACACCCCCTCCCAGAAATTTGGTCTCAAGGTCACATCTGAGGCTTAGCAGGTGCAAACAGGCTGCAGGGAAAGAGCAGGGTCCAGGAGCCCAGAGATCGAGTCCAGGTTCTGCTTCAGCTCCCACCCTGCAGTGTGACCTGAAGTGAGTCCCTCCCTCCCCCTCCAGCCCTCAGTTTCCCCAATATCTCCCAGTGATCTCTAATGGGCTGCCCAACTCCAATGGCCAGGTGCTCTCTGAAGAGGAAGAAGTCACCAACACCGATACTGTAGGGGCCTGGTGTTTCCGACGATGGAAGACATGACTCTGAGCCTATTTATACAGAGGAAAGTCATCCAGACAAATGCCTGCTGGAAAACACCTGGGAGCATTTGCAAGATGATTAGACGATGCAATGACAAGCGCCCAGAGTGTCTGCTGGGACACGAGAGCAAATCAAGGGCCAGGTGTTGCCACAGCAGCTTGGGGCCGGGGAGGAAAGGATCTGGAAGCAATGAGGAGCCTAGCAGCTGGTTGGGTTGGAGCCTGAGTCCCAATCCCAGCTGGGCCCCTACTTCAGAGAATGACCTTGAACAAGCTCCTTCCCCTCTCAGGACCGGTTTCCCCAGCTACAAAATGAAGGGGGTGAGCAGTTAAGCTCTGTGGCCCCACCCAGTGTGTTCACATTGATGGGGGATCTGGCGGGACGTGAAGATCTGAAGAACAGGAGTGTCCAGGGTCTGTAGGGCCAGGTGCACACCCCTTGTTATGAGCATGGGCTCCACAGGCCGCCTTGAAGGCTGCCCCACGCCTTCCTGGCTCTGCATCTGGACAAGCTCCTCTCCATTTCTGCGCCTTCACTTACCTCCTTGGAAAAGGAGGAGTATAGTGACCTTGTTAGGTTGAAATCTACCATCTTGCTATTTGTTTTCTTCTAATATGTTCTTTCCTCCTTTTTCTTTTTCCAATCGGTTCTTGATATACCTTCTCCTTTTTCTCTGCCGTCTTTTGGACCGAGTATCATTTATGACTCTGCTTTGTCTTCTTTGTTGGTTTGTCAGTTATCACACTCTGTTTTGTTATTTCAGTGGTTGCTTAAGGGTTTATAGGTTAGATCATTAGCACAGTCTACCCACATGAGAGTACACTATTTCACATGTAGTTTAAGAACCTTACAGGAGTCAGGCTTCTGTCCTGTTGTGCTATTGATGTCACACATTTTACTTAAGATTATGTTATGTACTGCACACTATGTTATTATTTTTGTGTAAAAGATCAATGTTCTCACACATGTGTGTGAATCAATAACTTGCTCATCTACACAGCTACCTAGTATTCCACTCTAGGGAAGTGCCACCATTTGTTTTTCCATTCACGTTGAAAGGCACTGTAGTCATTTCCACTTTGGAGCAATGACCATTGAAACAACAACAGCAAACAGTCATCACAAAGCTAGTTTTGCTATAGATTTCTGTGTGCTGGCTCTGTTCTAAGTACTTTATGTGATTGATCTGATTTAATCTTCACAATGACCTGGTGAAGATTACCCCATTTTAAAGCTGGGAAATCAGATACTGGAGGCTAGTGTGTCAGGGACACGGAGCTGGGACATGGCTGGAGAGAGCTCTGAATCCTGGCAGGCTGGCTTCCAAGTACACACTCCACTAAAGCTTGGTTCACGGTACTTTCGTAGAATCACATGTATTTGTTAAAGAGCTACTATGTGGTGGGTAACATGCAGAGGTTATACTCATATTACTTAACCCGCAGTACAACTAAGTGAGAGGAATCGCCACTCTCACGTAACAGGTCAGACGGCGGAGGCTCAGGAGACAGAGGTGCTGTTGGACTGGCTAGCCCAGGTCTTTGTGGTCCTGCTGGGTTCTGGCAGGTCTGACGCTAGATCTCCCACCTGACACTGTACCTTGTTGGATGCCGTGGTACAGTAGCTGAGTCTCACCTTGACAATTCCTAGGGGTTTTGGAGACACCTTCAGGAGGCCCATGAGTCCACACTGAGGTCTCTGGATTTTTAATTTCTTTTAAATGTGTTTGTTAGTGGTATTTTGGCAAGAAAGACTCATGAGGCTGTTTCCTGAGTTTCTGAACACTTGAGACAGAGTATCTATTGCCTTGGGACCCAGAAAATCAACTTGGCTGGGTATAAAAGTATGTGGTTATATTTTCTTGTCCTCAGACCACTGTCTTCTGGTGCTACCTCAGAGAAATTGGCACCAACCTGATTTCCCCACATCATTGTCAGTTGGCCAATGAGAGCTCTGTGTTTGAATCTCAGTTGTATCATTCAGATATGTTTTCATGTTGACATTTTTATCATTTTCCCCCCCAAAAATATTGTGCACTTTTGATCAACAGATTCCGTTTTTTAAATTTTAGGTTTGTTTTCTTGCATTATTTCTTAGATTATGTTGTGCCCTTTGCCTCATTGTACGCCAATATATTTGACAGTCTTTATCTTGCACACTGTGTTGGGGACTTGTACCTGGTACATTACATTAAGAATATACAGATTACAACCTGCCAATGAGGAGATACAAACTACCTACATGGGGTGGGCAGGTAAACCTCTCGGCATCTAGGTTCCCACTTTGGGGAAGTGAAAACTCCAGGGTCCTGTGATTGAAGGTACAGTTTCAATAGACTGACACAAAGGAAATAAAATCACAAGATTTATTACTTACAGATCCCAGAAACCAGGGGTGGGAGTTTAATGAGCAGGGGGAGGGGCAGTCCTCTGTCCCAGGGCACAAGTGTGAGCAGGAGCTAGAGATGAGGGTAGCAAGCACCGATTACTGCCCCCCCGGCCTTCTCGTGTCTCTCTGTCCAGCGTTGACCCAGTGGTCTGAGCTCCGTCTGCAAAAATGATTTTCTGTGTTCATGAAACTGTCAGTTTTTCTTGCATATCCCACTGAAAGATTTCTTTTCTGCTACCTGGTTAATGACAGAAACACAGACATGGCACAGTCCTGCTTCCTGCCTCTGAACAATTCACACAACCTTCCCCATTGCCTGATCAACAGGAAGGGGCTCATTGCTGACAATTTGGGCATCCAATTCTTTAATACTTCAGGTAAAAGGAAGTATTTCCACATATATGAGCTATTCCCCCTTTGTTCCCCACCCACCTTTGTTTTCTTTTAAATGACAGTGTCTCTTGCTCATTCTTTTCTCTCATGAAAGATCTTGAAAGAGTGATGATTCTAGGAAATCCATGAACTTCTGGGAACTTGTGGCTCCTAAAAATGTACTTATTTGCAGTATGAAATATGGCTCTGTGTGTGTAAGCCCAGGCAATTTCATGGGGCCGTGAAAGTGTGGGCTAGTGTTTGCTATAGAGCTATTGGTAATTACCCACTTCTATCTGGTGCTTGGGGCCTCAATTTCAAATTGTGTCACTTGGGGAAGTGACGCAGCATGTGTGGGACTGTCAAATCTGCTTCAGTCCCAATAGGCAGCCAGGTAAGGGCCACACCTGCACCTCTCACCTGGTACAGCTCCCTTGAGCCCAGACCCCTTCTCGGGCTAACTTCATCCTTAGGGCTCTAGGTCTTAATTTTGGGCCTTTGTCCATGACCTTGGCATTGGGTCTGTGAATCTTGCTCTTCCTAATGGCTTGCTCTTGGGTCCTTCCCACTGCAGAATCAAGCATATAGCCTGACAGGTGAGCTGAGATTGGGGTTCATTCCATTCTCAACCCAGGTCAAGAGGCCATGCCATGAGTTCCACACTGTGGAGGACTCTGTTCTGTCTGTGGCACAAGGAATCTATGGAGCCAAAGGGGTGATGAGCTCACCTGGAGACTGCCTGACACTTCCACTATTCTAAACTACTAGTGACCTGGTGCACAGAATTCATGCACATTAAAAGCGAATTAATTAAAGGAAATATTTTAATATTGCTATTTGCCCTTTATAATAGAAGTGTCAGAGATGAAAAAAAATTAGTAAAATGTGTATGAAAATCTTCCTCCCTGTCAGAGACTGAGGTACACCATGGGAACCAGAGTCAAATACCCACCTACCCACCTGTGCCTCGAAATCATGCAAGACCCAGACCTAGCTAGTCCCACCCCATTGGGCTAGATCCAGACCTGTCTGGCCCCATTGGGTGGGGGATGCCATCTGAGGTCCCCTGGTCCAGGTTGGGGCAGGGGGCATGCCTTGAGGTCCCATCAAGCCCTGCATGGCGGGGGACCCAGCCTGAGGTCCCCCAGCCCAGCACCAGGGCTGGGGTAATGGCCTGAGGCCCCCTGTCAAACCCTAATGGGCAGGGGAGGCATGGCCTCAGGTCCCCTGCCCTGGCCCAGTGCCACAAAGCTTCAGGTCCCTGCTGATTGCTCCTTAAGGCTCTTTATGGGAACTTGGCCTCTGCTGTGGGCACAGCCATCTTGACTGTTACAGTGTGACAGTCAATTTGCATATTCTCTCTTTATTAGATAAGATTGTTTGGTACCCAGGATCCCAGAATTCCCCACTCAAATGGCCCAAAGCCCACTTCCTGATCCTGGGTGGGTCTCATCCATGGGTCTGTCCTCCTGAGGTTGGACATACTGTGGGGTGAAAACTCCAGGCCTGAGGGTACTGAGGGCCAGCTGTTCATGGGGTTGATGGAAGCAGTTTGAGCGTGTGTGCTGGGGTGTTCACATGTATGTGAGACCTTGAGGTGTGAGGCCGACCCGGGGATAGGACGTGCAGGGAGTGGGCCCAGGGAGGACCAGGGTGGTCCTCCCCACACCTCCAAGTAGGGGTGGAACCCTGAGGGGCCCAAGAATATTAAATTAAACCTGTTCTCCCAGGTTGTTAGAACATTGTATTTGTCAATGTAGAAGGATAATATATATTTTGTTTACTGTTTTGTTAGCGTGATTCATCATTTTCATTGAGGTGTAATTAACATGTAAAATTATATTAGTGTCAGGTGTCCAACATAATGTTTGATATTAGCATAGATTGTGAAATGTCACTGCAATAAGTCTAGTTAACAGCCACCCACCGTACACCTTCACGACCTCCCATGCAAACTGGCACATTTCACGGAGGTTCTGTGTGGAGCGGAACACATCAACATACCCATCCCAGTTTCGAGGCCACAGGACACAGGCTCTGTCCATCCCCTGAGCCTTAGCCTTGCGTGTGGGATGGGGTGTTGGGTGAGGCTCAGGTTCAAGTCCGGGCCCTGCATCCCTCCAGAACTGCTTCCCTCTCAGATCTCACCCCCTCATCTATGCAATGGGGTCATTGTCCCGAAGTCCCAGAAGTGGTGGTGATGCAGACACCTGAAGATGCAGGGCTCCTCATAAGCCAAACACTGTGCCCCCCATGATTCTGTGGCTGTTGCTATCTTATCCTTGACATTTTCCCCACTGTCTCCTCTGAGGGTTCTCTTAGAGCAGGAGCCCATCCTCAGGAGCCTGGTCCCCGCTATCATATCCTCCCCCTTCTGGACCCTGAGTCCCCTCAACAGGCTCAATCCACCTTTACCAGCCTGAGGTTTATTATTTTCTGTTTGTTATTGAAATTGGAACTCGGGCCCCTCAGTTCTGTATCCCAATAGCGGTGAGGTACCAGGTAGAATCATAAAGCCCCAGACTGCTCCCAAGTCCTCTCATATCAGAGCTGGAGGGCAGTAAGATGTTCCTATTCTGGACTCTTCCTATAACCTGCTGTGTGACCTCAGCCAGGTCACTGTCTCTCTCTGAGCTGTGGATGTTTTCCTTCAGTGGGATAGAACCATGCCCTTGCCCACCTCCCAAGGCAGGAATGATTTTTGAGAAACAAATGGAAGAAAAGAGAAAAAATGGGCTCTGTTTATTAGTCTTTAGTCTATTAAAATTAAATATAACTGGGATGCCATTGGGGTCAGGTTTAGAATTCTACTCTTGATTTTATGTTCATTTCTTCTAGGTTTGTTGTTGATTTGTTTTTCTATTTCTCTTTTCCTGCCTTCTTTTGAATTCATTGAATCTTGTTTTAGAGTTTAATTTTTATTTATCTATTGGTGTTTTAGTTATACCTATTTGTATTAGTTTTTAACTGATTGATCTAAAGATTATAAAATACACCCTTGACTTTTAACATTGCATCTGTGTAAGTTCATTCTCTGCCCTCCCTTACTATCCTTTGTGATATAGCTGTTATATGCATGACATCTGCATACATTATAAATTCCACAATGCCTTAACACATTATTTTTGCTTTTAAGAATATAATATATTTTCAAAATAAAAAAAATAGTCTCTTGTATTTACCCACACATTTATCATTTCTGACAGTCTTCATCAGTTCCTTGAATATTTGAATTTCCATCTGGTATCATTTTCTTTCAGCCTAAAGACCGTTCTTTAGTATTTTATAGTTCAGTTCTACTAGTAACACATTTCCTTAGTGTTCTTTTACCTGAGAATGTTTTTATTGCACTTTTGCTCTTGAATGATATTTTTTCTGGAGATAGAATTCTGGATTGACCATGCTTTAAAGATGCAATTCCACTGCCCTGTAGCCTCCATTCCTTCTTATTAGAAGTCAGGCCCTGACCAGGTGGCTCGGTTGATTGAACCATCAACCCCATACACCAAAACGTTGCATGCTCTATTCCCCATCAGGGCATAGGTTGTGCGTTCGATACCCAGTCAGGGTGCATATGGGAGGCAACTGATCAGTGTTTCTCTCTCACATTGATGTCTGTCTATCTATCTATCTCTTTATCTCTCTCCCCCCTCTCTCTAAAATTAATAAAAACATTTCCTTAGGTAAGAACTAAAGAAAATGAAAGTCAGCATTGCTCAGAGTGCTTCTTCCTGCCACAGGGCCTTTGCACAGGCTGTTCCTTCTGCTTATAGTACTCTCTCAACTCCACGTTCCCTCCCTCACCCTTTTCTCCCAGCTCAGCCATCATGCCCTCAGGATGTTCTCTCTGATCTTCTGTAACAAGGTCAAAGCCCTTCTCTACATGCCTTCATAGCATTTCACCCCCTTTCCCTTATAATTTTTATTGCAGCTGCAAATTCACATGAATTATTCTTTAGTATCTGACTGCTGAGCTAGACTGTGGGCTTCATGAGATCAGAGACTGTGCTGGTCTTGGCTCACACTGTAGTCCCCAGGGCCTGGCCCAAAGAGCTTCATAAGAAGGTTGTGTGGTTAGGGGCTTGGCAAACACACTGCACTCGCTCAGTTCTAGGACTCATTTCCCTTTAGGCTTCGCTCCTTGGGTGTGGCTCATTTTAGGCAGAACCGGGCACTGCAAGGGACCCAGGTATCTTAGCCATCTTCCCCACTACATGGAGAAGGCCTGCCTGAGCGTGAGGTCAGCACCCAGGAAAGCAGAGTTAAGAGCCTACAGTCAGATGAGAGCCCTAGCTCCAACCACCAATGGAATGAATTCAACCCTTGTATTTTCTGGGCCAATAAATATTAATCTCTTTTACCTTAAAACACATAATGCTATTTTAACAGAAATAAATGTATGAGTCCAATACTTAATGTTTTCAAGGTAACCAAGAAAAAGAACTAACAATACAATAATGTTGGCAGAAGAGGAGACAGGCTGGTGCAGAAATGAGCTAAAGCCTTATTCATCATAGCGGGGAGCCGGGAGACGGCGGTACAAACATATTATTTAGCTTTATGAGGAAGCCAGGAGGAGAAACAGCTAACCAAGTTGAAATCGGTTGTCTCTGACAAGTAGAATTCAGGGTGAGAAGTTCAAGGGACCACTACTTTTCATTACCGGTTTCTTTGTACTATTTTTCCCAACCATATACACGAACCACTCTGAAAAATGAAATATACAAAAGTAAGTAAGGCCCATAAACATAACTGCAGCTCCTAAAGCTGACTTGGCTGACAGAGCTCATTTCCTTCTTGTTTAATAAGAATACAATCTCACGCTGATCACTATGAAAGGTAAGCATTAAAGACCACATAGTTTATTTTGTTTTGGTGATTGTGTAATTAAAGTTTAAAAATAGGACCTGGGATAGCGTTCTCTCTAGTGTTTAAAGAGAAAGGTGGATTTGGCTCTCAGAACCACCCCAGGGAGGCTGTTTCCGGAGGAACCAGGCTGAGCAGCGGGGCTGGGCTCAGGCCCTCACAGGGGCCACATGAGATATCCAGTCTGAAGGCTCCTTTCATGGCCCAGGTAGAGGCCCGTCAGCACCCACACCTGGGTGGCCTTGAGCTCACAGGTGAGTGCCCAGAGTTAGTAGAGGCAGTAATGGTGGGAAGTAGAGGCGTGAGGGAGAGGGGCAGGTGTCCAGGTCCCTCATTGCCTCAGGAGGCCTGTTTCTAGAAGGCTCTAGCGGGGTTCCATCCACTCCTGTCACCTTCCACAGTAGCCTATCCTTCCACAAACCGGACCTCTCCTTCCTCCTCTAGGGGTGGGGAGCAGTGAGGAGTGAAGAGGAGAGCTGCCAACTTCCCTTCATCAACTCTGAGTTTCCACAGTTCTAGAATGGACCATCCATGAAAGTAGAGGCTGTCCTTTGTTGTTCAGCCCTGTATCCCTGCACCCTGCTCAGTGCTTGGCTCAAAGCGGGGTGTTCAGAAAATATTCACGGAAGTGCTGAATTCTTCTACGGTTCTAGAATTCTAAGTTTCTAAGGCTGTGATTCTGGAATTCTAAATTGCTAGGACATCTTACCAAAGTCCCCCACTCCCAATGCCAATGAGCTCAGGCAGGGAACGTGTGTGAGTGAAATGGCCACACTTGCGTGCAAATGCACGGTTGCGCAGGCCCAGTGGCGCAGGGATCCGGGAGGCCCTGCAGATTGGCATGGCCAGGGCTTCTGCCCGCAGTCCTGCTGACAGCTGCTGCCATCGCTGGCGACACTGCCCATTGTTCTGGCAGCTCAGCTCTGTGGCTTCTCTGCATCTCCATTCCAGGCATTGCTTTCTTCCTGAAGTTGGGTTCTGCCTCTTCATCGCAGCTTGTTTTAGACAGAACCTTATATTGCAAGGGGCAGACCACAAAGAGTTGGAACAAAAGGTATAAAGACTAATTGGCCCTCATCACTGGAAAACAGAGGGCATGGAACTGGTTTCACAGATGACTGGAGGCAAGAGCTCAACCCATCTCCCCAAAGCTGAGTCCTTCCTTCCTTCTCTGAGCTCTGCTTCCCTTGTGTGATGTCCTTCTCGGCTGGCTTTCTACTGACTGTGGGGAAGATGGCCACCAGTGACCCAGGCTCAGGTGGTTCTTACAGCTTATGATCCCAGACAAGAGAACCCATCTCCCTCCCCGTGTTCACATGGCAGATATCAGGGAAGACTCTGATTGGCGGAAGCCTGGCCATGTGGGCAGTGCCAGCTGCACTGCACAGGTTGTTTCCTCTTCACAAAGAGGATTCTGTCACCCAGAGTTGTGGGCTGAGGCTAGGGATGCTAGACATGACATAGAGGAAACAAGGGCCTCCCTGGGGTGACTGCAGCTCCCCTAAGTTATAGAGAGTGAGATCCCTGAGCTATTGACCAAGCATCACAGGCAAAGGCCAGGGATGAGCCATATCAGAGGGCTGGGAGACAGGCCTCACAAAGGAAGCAGAAAAGCCCGGAATTGCCTCATCAGCTCCTCAGGTTCTCTGGGTGTGGTGGGAAGAGAAGAAAAGATTAGAGGGACTAGAGGCCAAGACTGGAATACCCACCACAGTTGCCATCGCCCCTGGAAGAGGTATTGTCCATGTCATCTCCAGGGTTCTGCTAGGCAGCCTCATGGACTGCAGGCAGAGTAAATAAGCAATGGAATGGTGGATGCCTTAGAATAGCCCAGGGTTGGGGAAGAGGGTATGTACCACAGCCAACCAAAGGGACCGTTCTCTGTGGTTGCTGCAGGCAAATCACAGGAGGAGCCAATCAGCAGCTGCCTCCAGTTGGCTGGACCAATCAGATAAATTCGTTGGTTCAGTCAATCACACACTGAGCACTGATCAGCATTCCTATTAGGAAACAGGGAGGTGGAACTGGTGGTGTATTCCGGTTCTCCATGACTTCCAGGAGTCTCCCCACCTCTCCCACCACGGGGAACAGCCTCTCTGACAAGCCCAGGACAAACGCCCTGACCACGTGTGGTACCCTCAGCAGCAGGCACCCAGGTAGGGTCCTGTTGGCACTTCAGTGGCACTTTGATAGATACTGGAGTCCTCAAGCTTGTCAGAGGTGTCAAAATGTTATGATCTTCCTGGGAGAAGCGATGAGCGGAATCAAGCAGAGTTAAATGTTTGTCAGGTTCCTCAGTAGGTCGCCATGGAGACATCCGGCCTTCGCCACGGGGTCACAACAGGTCACTTACAGAGTGTCGAAAAGGAGCCTCCCCCATGTTCAGAGGCTCTGAGGGTATTTGGCGCTTTTTTTTATTGCAATAAAATTACACCATCTGCACATATTGGAAGCGTACAGTTTGACGAATTTTAACAAATGTCTACACCCATGAAACCATCACCACCAAGATAATGGATATTTTTATAGCTCCAAAATTTCCTCTATACCGTTGTCAGCCTTCTACTCTACCCCGCACTGTTTTCTGTCACAATGGATTAGTGCTCATTTTCTAGAATGAAACATAGAATCGTAGAGTTCTTCAGCATAATATTTTGAAATTCTTCAATGTTGGTGTGTGTGTGTGTCAATAGTTTGTTCCTTTCTATGGCTGAGTGGTATTCTGTAAGTACAGATACACTTCAATTTGTTTATCCACTCACCTGTTGGTGGACATTTGGGGCAATTACAGATACAGGTGTACTGAACATTTATGTACACACCTTTGCATGAGTAAATGCTTCCTTTTATCTCAAATAAAAACCTAGGAGGGGAATGGCTAGTTCGTATGGTAGGTGTATGTCTGACCTTAAAAGAAATGGTCACAATGTTTTCCAAAGCAATTGTACAATTTTACATTCCACCAGCAGTCCGTGAGAATTCCTGCCCCTCCACATTCTTGCTAAAACTTGACCTTGTCAGATTGTTTGGTTTCAGCTGTTCTAGAGGGCTTGTAGCTTTAATTCATTTGATGAAGTCTAACACCGAGTTTTTTCTTTTATAATTTGTGTCATGCATAGACTTTTAAATTCATTCATTCATCCACTCACTCACTCATTCCCCAGATATTCACTTAGCACCTATGATGTGAGAAACACAAAGAATACAACAGGATACTCCTTCTCTCCAGAGAGCTCATAGTCCAGGGGAGTGGTGGACACAGATAATCAAACACATGAACACATCATTGGTGCTGTGATGCTTGTTAGAAAGGGAGAGAATGGGGACACGAGGGAAGTGAACAGAAACCTTATTAGGGTGGGGACCCAGAGGAGGCCTCACTTAAGAGGCTCAGTTTAAACTGAGTCCAGGAGAGGCAAAGGGAAAGGAAAGAGCTTTCCTCGAGGTGGGAACTGTGCATGCAAAGGCCCTGAGGCAGAAAGGAGCTTGGGGCTTCAGGGAAGGGAGACTGCCAGTATGGCTGGAACTTTGAGACTTGAAATCAGGGTGAGAGAATGAGGCACTGACAATCCAATAAGCAATTCCTCTCACAGCTCCCGGGAGCTGCTGCCCGGCCTCTTCCCCTCACCCCCATTCCCTTTCCCACTTCTCTTAGGGGAACCAGCTGTCACTTCTCCACCAAGATAACAATACTTATATTTATCCCTGATAATCCTACATCAACACCAACGCCGGAGGGGGCTCTTCGCCCTTTCCCAAGGGAGGGGGATTCTAGAGGAGGAAGCTACAGGCAGCACTTTCTATCCTTCTTTGTAGCCCTTGGCTCCTCCCACCAAGGCCTGGCTGGGACGATAGGCAGCTGTGAGATCGGAGCTGAGAGGGCCCTGAAGTCAGCCAGGGCTCATCCCCAGGCACATCGGGAAGGAATGTTCTGTGGACTGAAACCACCGCGGGAAAACCTGACAGGACTAAAGAAGTTCCCTCCCCAGAAAGCCAAGGGGAAGCACATTTGTCTCCAAGACACAGCCTTGTTCTTTCAAGAGACAATGTGATTGTTTTCCCAATTTTGTGCTGGAAAGCAATGAATGGATGATTCTACCTGCTGTGACAGCCACTTCCTTCCCGGGGCACTAAACAATAGGAGAAACTTCCAGACCCAGCTCACTGGAGCCTGAAATTCCTTCGCAGGAGCATCCTTTCTTTGGCTTGTCAGCTTGGTCTTTGTAGAAATGCAAATACCTGCAGAGCAATCAGGTATTCAACAAAAATAGGTTGTGTTTATTCGTTCAACCAATACCTTTCTTCTGGCACTATTGGTCTATATATTTAAAAAAGTCCCAAATTAATTAGCTCCGATTCAATCTTAGGAAACCCAGAGTAAATAAAAGAAAGGAGATAATTAAGATAAGAGTGTTAACTGAACTAACAAGCAAAATAGAGAGACTCCTAAAGAGCAGATAGATAGCTCTGGTGAAGGGGTGTTGGGGATGGGTGGAGGGATTGAGTGAGAAAAAAAAGAGAATAGGAACTCTGGACAGGGACAACAGTGTGGTGATTAAGGGGCGGGTGGAGGTATGGGGGGATAATTGATGTTGGGGAAAAACACAATAAAGAAAAAAAGGGTATAAATCAATGAAATAATAACAGGAAAATAAGAGAGAAAGCCAATAAAACAAAAGTTGTTTGATCATAAAAATTGATAAGCCTCCAGCCAAACTGATCAGGAGGGGGAAAAAAAAAGGACAAAGACACAAATATCAGAAATGAGAAAGATGACTTAACTACAGGTTCTCGAGATATTAAAATAACAAAATATAATGAACAATTTTATGCCAATAAGTTTGTCAACTTAAAAGAAGTGAATGAATTTTTAAAAATATATAAACTACTGAAGTTCTCTCGGGAAGAAATAGATGACATGAATAGTAGCAAATCTATTAAATACATTCTGAAGTTCAAAATCTTCCCCAAAAGTAAAGTCCAGGTTCAGATGGCTTTACTGATGAATTCTACCAATCATTTAAGGAAGAAATAAAACCAATCTTATACACAAAGTCTTCCCCAAAATGGAGATGAGTAAATACTTTCCAACTCATTTTTTTTGTGTATGTGTGGTCAGTATTACTCTTATGCCAAAACCTGACAAAGGCATAACAAAAAAAGAAAACTATAACCCATATTTATCATGAAATTAAATGTAAACATTCTAAACAAAATTATAAAAACTTAAATCCAGGATAATGCATTATGATTAAGTGAGATTTGTGCCAGGAATAAAGGGTTGGTTTAACATTTTCAAATCAATCAATAACTCATCATATTAATAAACTCAAAAAGAAAAAACCTATATGATATCCTAAAAATCCATAAAAAACACTTGACAAAATCTAACACTCATTTCTGATAAAAAGAAAAAACTAGGTAGAAAGAGTAGTGAACTTCTTCAATGGAATGAAGAGGATCTACAAAGACCCTATAGTGTCCTACTGGTGGTGAAAGACAAAGCTTTGCCTCTAAAAATTAGGAAGGCAGATTTATGCTCTTACCACTTCTAGTCAATATTGTACTAGAGGTTCTGGCCAAAGCAATTAGACAAGAAAAAAAAAAAAAGCCAATCTACAACACCCAGGGAACAACTGCAAACCCAGGAACACTGGATCTCAAGCAGCATGAATACGTGGACTGGGAGGAGCTCTTCATCTTCTCATGGAAAGGTCAGATTTCACCAAAGAAAAGGTGAGGTCTGCAATCCAGGCAGGAGAGAGAAATGCGCGAATGAGATCTAGAGGTTTGGGGAAGTCTACGCCACACAAAACCTGTGGCTGTTGGGGCTAGCATGATCCACGAATGTGGAAGGGGATCTGCAGGGCTGCTGACAGAAGAGAACTCTAAAGATAGTGGGACTGGACACAAAAAAGCACCCTGAAATTTTACCAGTAAACTGGCTGCTTAGTGTCAAAGGGAAAAAGTGTGCAGTGCCAGAAGGTAAAAATTGTGAGTTCGTGCACTTACTCTGGCTCTTTTATTCTCTTTAAGTCCTTGCTTTTGATTACTAAGCCCAGTACATAGGATCACCCAATTGTGGACACTCTAGGAGGCTGCAGGGGAAAGTTGTTTCTGTGGAACCCAAGGATCAGAGTGGGGAGTAGCTATCAGAGAGCCAGCTCTGGGGCAGTCCATTCTCCCAAACCAGTATTAAGGGCACAGGGAAAGCAAAAGCTAAATATTGGCTAGAGAGTACTTACAGCCCCAGAGGTCAATCCAGAAACACTGCCACCCAGGGGTTGAATAACAAATTGACTCTTGTGTAAACACAAATAAAGGCAGGCTTAGAAACAAAGAAATACTGCCTGCTTGAGAATCAGGACTGTGGATTACAACACAGAGGAACAGGGGAACACAGGGAACTTCAATACTATCCTGACGACCTACAGGAAACAGACATGACAAACAGAACAGGAGAGGAAGCGGTTGACTTCCACTACTGCGCATTTTTATTTTTTTCATTTTTTACTTAAGAAACTATTTTTTTTCTTTTTTCCTCATTTGATTTTACATTTTAATTATTATATTTTTACTTTTAATCAGTATTATTACTACTACTACTATTTTACCTTTTTTAAAAAAATATATCATTTTATTTTCTCTTTATTTTATTTTGGAATTAGTGTTGTACATTCTATTTTCCTTTAGCATCATTTTACTCTCTCTTACCTTTACCTTTATGCCAACACTCTCTTCCTCACTTTTCCCATTTTGTTGTTCTGTTTCTCTTACCTTATTCCTGCTTTAGATTTTACCTATTACTTCTTTTTAACCCCTGTTTAAAAAATCATACTACTTATATATCTAATTTCTGATCCCCTGCTCTAAGTCCAAACACACCTCTCTCTTCTCTTTTTTCACTATCTAAATTTTTTTCTTTTTTCTCTCTTCCCTTTTTTTTTGGCTGTTGTTATTATTGTGTTCTTGTTTTGTTTTGTTTTTTTCGTTACAGGTTTTTGTGTTTTGTTTTGCTTGCTTTCTCTCTGTCCTATTGTTGTTTGCTTGATTGTTGATAGATTGGGGTTTTTTGTGTGTGTGCTTGTTTGCAAGACTGTTTCTCTTTTCTTCGTTGTTTCTGTTTCTGTTTAGTTTTTGCTTCTGTTTTCCTCTCCTTGCATGTTATTAGTTGTTGTTTGTAGTTTGCATTCATCTCTGGGTGTTTGTTGTTTGCATTTTTTGGGATTAGTGGTTGTTCTATTGGAGTATTCTCCCCATATAAATAGTTCCCCCCTTCTTTTTTATTCTCTTTCTTTTCTCTCTTACTTTTCCCCCTCTTCTCAATATCATTTTTGCACTCCTTTCTCTTTTTTTTCTTATCCCATAATTCTCTTTTCTCTGGTGGTAACTTTTATTTGGGGTTATTAGTATCATGAATACATTTGTGTTCAGTGCCTTGTGCATTGTGCCTTGTTGTGTTGTATTTTGTGCCTTTAAATCAATGCAAGAGAGAGCTACAAAAACAGACACCCAGAGAAGAGAGATCATGGAGAGTCAAAGAAACAGCCCACATATGAAAGAAAAGGAGGCATCACCAGAAAAGGAAGTAAAAGAAATGGAGACAAGAAACCTGTCAGAGAACGAATTCAGAGAAATGGTTATAAGGTGAATGAAAAGAATGGAAGATAAATTCAACAATATGTGTAAGAACCAAGAAGAAATGAAGAAGAACCAGGAAGAAATGAAAAATGACATCTCTGCTATAAAGAACTCAATGGAAAGCACCAAAAGTAGACTTGAAGTAGCAGAGGATCACATCAGTGAGCTAGGAGACAAGGTAGAAAAAAATACCCAAGCAGAGCAGCTTCTTTAAAAAAAAATTAAAAAGCAGGAGGAGAGCCTAAGAGAACTTTGGGACAACACAAAATGAAACAACATCCACATAATAGGGGTGCCAGAAGGAGAGGAAACTGAGCAAGAAATACAAAACCTGCTTGAAGAAATAATGACAGAAAACTTCCCTGATATAGGGAAGAAAAAACTCACACAAATCCAAGAAGCTCACAGAGTCCCAAACAAAACAAACTCCAAAAGACTGATGCCACAGCACATTATAATTAAATTGGAAAAAATCAACCACAAAGTAAGAATCTTAAAAGCGGCCAGAGAGAGAGAAAGGAAGTTACCTACAAGTTTCCCCCATCAGACTGGCAACTGATTTCTCAACAGAAACACATCAGGCCAGAAGAGAATTGAATGAAATATACAAAGTCATACAAAGGAAGAGTCTAAATCCAAGAATACTGTACCTAGCAAGGCTATCAATCAAAATTGAGGGTGAAATCAGGAGTTTCACAGACAAAAAAGGACTAAGGGAGTTTATTACCACCAAACTAGCAATGCAAGAAATACTAAATGGTCTGCTGTAAAAAGAAGAAATAGGAGGTGAAGAAGGAACACAGGGATAAAGAATAAAAATGGCAACAAACAAGTACCTGCCAATATTAACTTTAAATGTAAATGGATTAAATGACCCAATCAAAAGATATAGGGTAACTGAGTGGACAAGAAAACATGACACATATATCTGCTCTGTACAGGAAATCCACCTCAGAAAAAAATATGCACACAAACTAATGGTGAAGGGATGGAAAGGGTTTTTCAGGTGAATGGAAATGAAAAAAGAAGCTGGGATAGCAATATTTATATCTGAAAAAGTAGAACCTTCTTCACTTTGATCTCAAAGTGAAGGACATAAAAAGAGATAAGGCCACTTCATAATACTAAAGGGAGCAATCCAACAAGAAGAAATAACTCTAGTAAACATATACGCACTCAATATAGGAGCACCCAAGTACATTTAAAAAATGCCTCTAGAGGTTGACAGCAATACAATCATATTAGGAGACTTTCATACCCCCTATCACATTGGACAAATCCTTTAAACAAAAAATTAACAAAGAAACATCAATCTTAAATGACTCACTAGATCAGATGGAATTAATTGACATCTTCAGAACAATTCACCCCAAAGCCACAGAATAGACATTCTTCTCAAGTGCACATGGGTCATTTTCAAAGATAGACCATATGGGGTCATAGGCAAAATCTCTTCAAATTCGAGATAGAAATCATATCAAGCATCTTCTCAGATCATCACAATGGCATAAAACTAGAAATCAACTATAATAAAAATAATCCAAAAACATCAAACACATGGATACTAAATAGCATGCTATTAAACAAAGACTGGGTTACCAGAGAGATCAAAGAAGAAATATAAACCATCATGACAACAAATGACAATGAAAACACAACAATCCAAAATCTATGGGATACAGCAGAAGCAGTCTTGAGAGGAAAGTTCATAGATCTACAAGCCTACTTCAAAAAACAAGAAACAATGTAATAAATTACCTAACCCTACAACTCAAAGAGTTAGAAAGAGAGCAACAAGAAAAGCCCAGTGTAAACAGAAGGAAGGAAATAATAAAGATCAGAGCAGAGATAAATGACATAGAGACCACAAAATAAAAAAAAAAATAATAATACAAAAGATCAACAAAAACTAAAGCTGGTTCTTTGAAAGGATAAACAAGATTGATGAACCTCTAGCCAGGCTCACTAAGAATCAAAGAGAGAAGACCCAAATAAACAAAATCAGAAATGAAAGAGGAGAAATAACAACAGACCCTACATAAATACAAAGGGTTGTTAAAAAATACTATGAACAAGTCTATTCCAACAAACTGGACAATCTGGAGGAAATGGACATATACCTAGAAAAATACAACTTTCCAAAACTCAATCAGGAAGAATCTAAAAATCTCAATAAGCCAATAACTATGGAAGAAATTGAAACAATAATAAAAAAGCTTCCAGCAAACAAAAGTCCAGGGCCAGATGACTCCACAGGGGAGTTTTACCAAACATTCAAGGAAGAACTAAAACTTATCCTTCTCAGACTATTCCAAAAATTCAAGGGGAAGGAACACTTCCAAGCTCATTCCATGAAGCCAGCATCACCCTAATACCAAAACCAGATAAAGACAAAAACAATGAAAGAGGATTACAAGCCAGTATCTCTCATGAACATAGATGCCAAAATCCTCAACAAAATTCTAGCAAATCAGATCCAGCAGTACATCAGAAAGATCATACACCATGACCAAGTAGGATTTATCCCAGGAATGCAAGGATGGTATAATATCCAAAAATCAATACATGTCATATATCACATATACAAATTGAGAGATAAAAACCCCATAGTCACATCAATTGATGCAGAAAAAGCATCTGACAAAAAATCCAATGCCTATTTTTGACAAAATCTCTCAGCAAGGTGGGTATAGAAGGATCATAGCTCAACATAATAAAAGCTATATATGACAAACCCACAGCCCACATCATACTCAATGGGCAAAAATTAAAACCATTTCTTCTAACAGGAACAAGACCAGGATGCCCACTCTCACCACTCCTGTTCAACATAGTACTGTAAGTATTAGCCATTGCAATTAGACAAGAAGAAGAAATAAAAGGCATCCAAATTGCAAAAGAAGTAAAATTGTCCTTATTCACATATGACATGATATTGTACATAAAAAACTCAAAAAACTTCATAAAAATTATTAGATTTAATAAATGAATTCGGCAATGTAGCAGGATACAAAATTAATGCCAGAAAATCTATGGCATTTCTATACACCAATAGTGAACTTATAGAAAGAGAGACTAAAAAAAGCAATCCATTTATCATCATATCAAAAACAGTAAGATACCTAGAAATAAAGGTAACTAAGGAGGTAAAGACCTATACACAGAAAACTACAGGACACTGAAAAAAGAGATAGAGGAAGACATAAACAGATGGAAGAACATACCATGTTCATGGATTGGTAGAATCAAAATCATTAAAATGTCCATACTACACAAAGCAATCTATAAATTCAATGCACTCCCCATTAAAATACCAACCACATATTTCGCAGACCTAGAAAGAACTCTTCAAAAATTCATCTGGAATAAAAAAAGACCCCAAATAGCCACAGCAATACTGAGAAAGAAGAACAAAGTAGGTAGGATCTCAATATCAGATTTCAAGCTGTATTACAAAACCACTGTTCTCAAAACAGCCTGGTACTGTCACAAGAACAGATATAGACAAATGAAATAGAATAGAGAATCCAGATATTGACCCAAACCACTATACTCAATTAATATTTGACAAAGGAGGCATGAACATATAATGGAGTCAAGACAGTCTCTTCAATAAATGGTTGGAAAAATTGGACAGATACATGCAAAAAAAAATGAACCTAGACCACCAACTTATACCATACACAAAGATAGACTTAAAATGGATAAAGGACTTAAACATAAGACAGGAAACCATAAAAATACTAGAGGAATCCACAGGCAGCAAAATCTCAGACATATGCTGAAACATTTCTTCACCGATACCACTCCCAGGGCAATGGAAACTAAAGAGAAAATAAACAAATGGGACTACATAAAAATAAACCGCTTTTGCACAGCAAAGGAAACCATCAACAAAACAATAAGAAAGCCCATTGTATGGGAAAACATATTTGCAAATGTTATCACTGATAAAGGTTTAATCTTTAACAGTTACAGGGAACTCATACAATTTAATAAAAGGAAGATAAATGATCCAATAAAAAAGTGGGCAATGGACCTAAATAGATACTTTTTGAAAGAGGACAGAAGGAAGGCCAGGAGACATATGAAAACATGCTCAAATTCACTAATTATCCAATGGATGCAAATCAAAACAACAATGCGGTACTATCTCACACCTGTCAGAATGGCTACCATCAACAAATCAATAAACGACAAGTGCTGGTGAGGATGTGGAGAAAAAGGAACACTCATGCACTGCTGTTGGGAATGCAGACTGGTGCAGCCACTGTGGAGAACAGCATGGAGTTTCTTCAAAAAACTAAAAATGGAACTGCCATTTGACCCAGTAATCCCACTTCTAGGAATATATCCCAGGAAATCAGAATCACCAATCAGAAAGGATATATGCACCCCTATTTCATAGCAGCACAATTCACCATAGCTAAGATTTGGAAACAGTCTAAGTGCCCATCAGCAGATGAGTGGATCAGAAAACTATGGTACATCTACACAGTGGAATACTATGCTGCTATAAAAAAGAAGGAATTCTTACCATTTGAAGAAGCATGGTTGGGACTGGAGAGCATTATGCTAAGTGAAATAAGCCAGGCAGTGAAAGAAAAATACCACATGACATCACTCATTTATGGATAATAAAGAACATTATAACCTAATGAACAAAAGAAGCATCAAACAGACTGTTAAATTTCAGCGGGAAGGCTGGGGAGTATTGGGGAAAGAGGTAAGAGATCAATCGAAGGACTTATATGCATGCATATAAGCATAACCAATGGACACAAGACACTGGGGGGGTGAGGTAAGGGCATGTGCTGGGGCTAGGGAAAGGTCTATGGGGGGGAAAAGGAGACATATGAACAACTATTTGTAATACTTTAAACAAGAAAATAAAAATTTTAAAAAAGTCACTCAGTAATAAAAGAAAGTAACAAAATTGCCTTTATTCAAATACAATATGATCATTTATGCAGAGAACCTGATGGAATTTATACTAGAAAAAAGATACTAAAACTAATAAGTGAGTTTAAAAAGGTTTCAGTATACAAGATCAGTATGCAAATATCATGTATATTTCTCTATGATAGCAACAAACAAAAATTATAAAAACAAAAACATTTGCAATAGCATAAAATATGAAATTCTTAAGGAAGGATCTGATTAAAGATGCACAAATCTGATACACTGAAAACTACAAAATACCATCAGTTTTCCACTACTTGTTCTATGGATTTAATCAACCCCAATTAGAAACCCAACAGTATTTTTACAGATATTAACAAACTGACTCTAATATTTTTTTATTTATTTCAGAGAGAGGAAGAGAGAATAGGAGAAATAAAAACATCAATTATGAGAGAGAATCATTGATCAGTTGCCTCCTGCGTGCTCCCTACTGGGGCTTGAGCCCACAACCAGGGCATGTGCCCTGTGGGATCAAACTGTGACCTCCTAGCTCATAGGTTGATGCTTAACCACGGAGCCACACCAGCTGGGCAACAAACTGATTCTAATATCTATATGTAAATGCAAAAAACTACAATGTTCAAAAGCACTTTTAAAGAGAAAAACAAAATTAGAAGACTAACAGTATCTGTTACAAGACCAATCATAAAGCTAATCAAGTAATCAAGACTAATATTGGCATAATATAGGTAATATTGGTATCAAGAGTGATAAATAGATTAATGGAATAGAATAGGATCTAGAAATAGATACACACATATACAGATACCTGATTTTTTACAATGGTATAAAACAATTCAGTTGAAAAGTGTTAGTACCCCATCCCCAACAAATAGTTATGGTTATCCATATGCAAAAAATAAAAACTTTGATCCATAATGATTGTAAAAACTGAAATTATAGAGCTTCAAAAAAAAGAATGGGAAATTTTTATGATGTTGGCTTAGGCAAATATTTCTTAGATATAATATTAAAAGCACAATCCAAAAAGGAACAAGCTAATATGACTTCATCAAAATAAAAAGAATTCTACTCTTTGAAAGACACCTCTAAAGAGAATAAAAAGATAAGCCACCAACTGAAAGAAAATATTTGTCAATCACATGTGTGCTAAAAGATATGTATCCATAGTATGCAAAGAATTCTCAAACTTTTATATAAGAAAACAATACAGATTTTAAAGGGAAATTTTGTAGACTAATACCTTATCAAAATAAGCTCATGCAAATAAGCTCATGAAAGCATGCTCTACAATAGTAGTCATTAAGCAAATTCATGCTAAATGATGGATGGTGAGATATTAAAATTCACCAGTTAGAATGACTAAGATTATGAAGACTAATCATACCTTGCTCTAAGCATTTCACATGTAATATTCTAGCCAAATAATATTTTATTATCATCTACTTACAGGTCAGGAAGTCCTAACCCCTACAGTGTGAGAACTGGAGAGGCCTTAGAGACTCAACCAATCCAATCCCTACCCTCAACCCACTCTGACCTCTATTTGAGAGATGATGAACCCAAAGTAGAAGTGGCTGCCCAAACTCATAATTAATGACTTAATTTACTTCCTATAGTTTGCTCCTACCTGGAACTAACAGTTTAGGGAGTTGAGGGAGTTAGATTGCATCATAAACTCTTCCATCTGTCTATTCACTTGTTATAAGATGAAGCATATACAAATAAATATGTATCTGTGTGTGTGGGGCCATATGTAAATGTGGAAATATGTATCTTTATGTAGGTACCATCTCATTGTATATATATACTTCAGAACATATATATATATATATATATATATATATATATGTTCTGAAGTATATATATGTGTACTTATGTGTTTACAACCCTTCTAAAGTTCTCAGGAACTATTTTGGGTCTGTTTTTCCAAGAAACTTGTAGGGCTTATTGTTCAGATGTAACTTATTCTACTTCTCAGCAGATCAGCTCATCCCCCTGTCCCCAAGTAGATGGTAGATAGGGTTGGTTTTGCCTATTTTCTCATTGGTGTAGCCACTGAAAAGCAAAATCACCACCCTTGGAAAGAAGGATTGGCTATTATTTTGATAAGCCAAGCTGTGAGCTTGGATAGCTTGAAAATAATAATATATGAGATGTTTTTAGAGAGGTAAAAGTACTCTTCTCCTCCATAAACAAAGCCAAAAATAGTTAGATACATACATGATATCAACCCAAAATACAGACCTGGAGTTCTCTTGTCCACCACCCCTTCAGCTGACTAACACCTACTCATATTGGATTAAAGCTCATTCTCCCCAGGAAGTCTCCTCTGCCCCTTCTGCTCCCATCCCGTGGTTCCACCATTCCTTGTGCCTGTTCTGACCCAGCTTATCTTACAATACTAAACACGGAGAGATGGGAAGCAACTGATGGACAAGAGGGATGGGGGAACTTACCCTATCTTAATTGGGGTAGTAAAATCCATATGCATATGGGTTTGTCAAAAGCCATTGACCTGCACACTTAAAATGTGCCCATTGTTATTGCCTAAACATTAAAATGTCTAATGTTGAATTAAAAAAAAGTTTATTCGCCAATCCTCAGTAGTACTCACAGAGTGAGACAGAATAGGGAATTTAAGCCGAGAACTCATCTATTGAAATGCTAACCCCGTTTCAGTACCACGGACAGAAGCCACTCCAATGAAGAAGGGCTGGAGAGTGTGTTGTTCAGGCCCAGGAAGGATAATCTGGTATCTGCTGGCTAATGGGATCAAGATATGTATGTGGGCAGCTCAGGTCATGACAGGTCATTGCATCTAATCAATATGTTATCTAGACCACGACATATTCACAATGTCCAGAGAATGTTCAGAAAAATATGACTTCAGTCCCTGACTTGTACAGTTTGCTCATGCCATGACCTTGAGCAAGTCATCTTTCCCATCTAGACCTTAGATTCTTTAACATGAAGGCATGCATGCTATTTTTTTCTAAGGGCCATGCTATCAATAACCCCCATCACATAGGGCTTTAAAATGTTGGTATGACAATGTATGTGGGGCTTCTCCCACTTGGGTGATAAGCCTGTCATAGAGCCTCTGAACCATAGTTTTTGTTCTATATCCTATATAGCCCATCAGTACTGAAGGCAATCTCCCCTCATCCTGAATGTCCACAATTCTCTCTCCCAACCATAGAGTGCCCAGTCTTGCTGGGCAGAGGAGGCCAGGAACAACCGTAGACAAAGACTCAAACTTGGTTGACTTTGACAAGTGGGTGGAGTTTTGGTGTCAAACAGACCTGAGTTTGGGTCTGGGCTCCATTGCTCACTTTGTGTAGAATTTTGGAAACATCATTTATTTTCTGAGCCTCACACGCTGTTGAATATCTATCTGACTGGTTAGTCACTCACAGTCAGACTGAGACACGTAAATTCCCCTCTCTCATTGCTCTAACATTTGCACCCATTTATCCTGCAATTGTACACAGGGCAATGATTCAGTCGTAATTCTCCATTTAAATTTCTTCCTGATTGATCTACAAGATGAAATTTGCCTTCAGCTTCTTATTACAACACTCATTACAGCCACCATTAGAACATGGATTCATAACTCTTCTTCCCACTAATATAATTGCTGTTAGGCTGATATGAATAATTCCTGCTATCATTAACACAATCAGAAGTTGTTCACTGCACTCCTTCATTCGCCTGGTCTGGGTGTCTGTGCCTCTCCAGACTTCACTCAGCTCATACCCACCCATTTGCTCCTCTTCAAACCACACCCCTTTCTCCTTCTGTCTCCACAGTCAGTGGGATGGATTCTGCATCCCCTCCTTAAAGAACGCATCACTTTGTAGATTTGCAGCAACTACTCTTGCTCCTGTTGCTGCCACCCAGGAAATAACCTGAGCTAGGTGTGGTGCTAAGGGCTTTGCCACCATGTCCCTATGAGAGAGGTATCATTCTCATTGCCCATTTTATAGATGTGCAAACTGAAGTTTAAAAAAGTTTTAAAAAGTTTAAAAAGTTGTACACACACACACCAGTGAGTGATGATGCAGTGTTTCCTGTCAGGTGTTTCTGATGCAAGACCCCATATTTTGGACATTTTGCACCACAGAAAGGAGCCTGTTTTCATCCTGGTCCTCCCCCTTTACATTCCTTCCCCCACCTCCACCCCCAGGTCATTGCCCACAGCCCAGCACTTCTGAGTCTTCGTTGCACAGACATCCTGAGACCTGTAATTCCACCGACTTGCTGTAACAGTGAAGGGAAATTTGCCTTGAAGATCTCCCTCATTCTAGAGGGGACTTTCCAGGGACTGTAAGCACCATAGCTGAGTCTGAGACTCCTCCCCTGGCTCTTTGCTCCTGCCAGCAGTTCAGATGTGGCCCTGACTCTGCACCGAGAATCACTTGGACAGCATGGTCCCAGGGTTTATATCACACCACTGTGCCAGGGAGCTTCTGAAGTGGGTGTGGTCCTCACAGCAGGGTGGGAAGTAGAACATTATGTCCACTTGAAAGACAGGAAACTGAGGTCCCTGGTAACATAGTTTTAGAAGTAGAAGGAATCTGAAAAACCATCAACCTCCTCCTTATACCAATGAGGAAACAGACTAATGTGCCCAGTACCAGACCACCCCCTTCAGTAACACAGTCTACGAATGGGTCCAGGGTTTTGTTTCTTGGTTTGTTTGTCTTTTCATCATGATTCCCATCCAGCCTGCTCTTCAAAGAAGCCAGGGGTGGGACGGGAGCTGTCTGGATTCAGGCTCAGAGACTCAGGCCTGCCATTGACTCAGTGTGTGTGGACTCGGTTTTCTCTCCTGGAGAATGTCCTTTTGCTGGAACAGGTGCCAAGTGCCAGTCTCCAAAGTGTGGTTCTGGATGTGCTTAGAATACCCCCACCCCATCCTCAGGGACGTCAGAGCCATACGTGCAACTCAGCTGATCTCAGCTTGGCAGCTGCCAGTTCTCCAACAATGACTTAATTCCTCCTCCTGGAAACCCTGACCCATGCATGGGGCTCAATGAATTGATGTTAAAATTACCATTTCCTGGGGCTGCTCTCATCAGCGTGAATAGGCAGTTGCTGAGTGCTTCTGAGTGAGCCCTGGAGTCCAGCGGGGCCAAATGTGTCTCTCCAGAGTGACATTTTCTGGGAGGCAGCATTGAATTAGATCATATTATAGTAGTGTTTACTCTGTTCTTTGTCCTCTATCTAACTTGAGTCAGAACCTCCTGCTGAGTTTGAGGACTTCTCCTAGTGGAAGGGTGTTCTGGAAGAATGGAGGTGATTGTGTTATGGATGGTGGTGAAGTGGAACAGCAGAGTGAAGGCCCTCCAGGGCTGGTGGAGTGTGCAGTTTACCGACGCTTTGATGTGGCATGAGAAGCCTGGCTATGGTGGAGCCAAAGAAGGCCCTCAGAGGAAAAGCACAGCCCAGGAAAGTGCAGTGTTTACTTTGGAATGAGCAGAAAGTGCCCTGCCTGGGAAGGCTCTCTCTTCGCACCTCAGAGAGAGAAGAGGAGGCGAGCTTAGAGCTGTGATGTGCTTCCTTTTCCTTGAAGAAACTTCTCAACCCCTGGGGTCTTGCTGACTCTGACCACCTCTACCACATGAGAACTGATCAGGCAGAGAAGCACCCAGCAATGCTTTCTGCAGCCCTACTGTGTGCAAACCCTGTGGCTGGGGAGATGATTGATGGTGGAACTTGGTGAGGCTGAGCCCGGCCAGCAAGGGGTGAGACAGCAACCTGGTTCAGGGCCGAGTAAGGGATCAAGCACCTGATGTGGTCCAGACTTATAATGGCTGGTGCTGCTATGGAGTTTCCATGAGCAGAAGCTTAGCAACATACATGGCAAGTCTGATCCCACTACATAGCAAGCAGATAAGCTCAGCCAGACCTGCAGCTTGAAGCACATCCAGCCAGCCAAGCCCTGTCGAGGGTAACTGACCTCCAACCAGAATGTGAGACATGAATGAGAAGGAATTGTTTCAAACACTGACTTTGGGGTGGTTTATGACACAGCAGTGGCTGAGTGAGACAAGGGCCCAGCATGCTTCGGGCATTGTGTTTAGCACAGGGGACATGGAAATGGCAGGATTCTCCTGGTTCCCGCCCTCTTGGAGCTCATAGTTGACTGGGGAGGTGGACAATGAACAGAGCACTAACGAATAGTCCGTGAAACCTAAGGGGAGGGAAATATACTGAGAAGTGCCCCAGGGAGTGAAGAGGAGGCCCACTTTGGGTGGGCAGAGACAGAGCCCCTCAGAGGAGAGGACATGTGTGCTGAGGCCTGACGGATGACAAGAAGCCAAGTGATGAGCTGGGAAGAGTGTCTGGGATACAAGGAATAGAAGCTGCAAAGATCGTTTGTCACAGGGACTCATTGGGTGAAGATGAATGAAACAGACAGACCAATGACTATAAGAACAACAATAGGACTAGCCTGTCCCAGGTTCCACTATGGTCAAGGGCTTGTACCTCGGTTGCAGGCTCAATCCCTGGCCCCAGGTTGAGGCACGTGAAGGAGGCAACCAATCGATGTGTTTCTCTCACATCAACGTTTCTCTCTGTCTCTCTCCCTTCCTTCCACTCTCTCTAAAAATCAATGAGAAAACATCCTCAGGGGAGAATTAACAACAACAAAAAGAACAACAGTAAAAGCCAATGATGAATGAGCATGCACTATAAGCTGTTTTAGCTTCTTTACTAAAATCATGTTGTTTAATCTTGACAACATACCAAAGAAGTAGTTGTGTTAGAATCCCTTTGGTTGAAAACCAGAGACCCAAGTCAAACTGGCTTAACCAGATAGGACACTGGGTGGCTCGCAGAAGTGGGAAATGGGGACATAGAGCTTCAGGCAGAACTGTGTTCATGGACTTCACTTAAGTCAGTAGAGCTCTCTCCACTCCTCCCCCCACATCTCTCTCTCTCTCCCTCTCTCTCTCTCTCTCTCTCTCTCTCTCTCTCTCTCTCTCTCTCTCTCTCTCTCTCTCTCCCTCTGCTCATTGGACTTCTTTTTCTGTGAAGGCCCTTTATGGCTGGACTTCTTCAAGAGGAAGGAAAATGAGAATCAATCATTGGCAGCTCCAAGCTCCCATTTGTCCCACTTGGTGGCTCTAAAGGGAAGAGAGCTGCTCTCTCCCCAACCTGCATATATAATCCCAGAAGGGAATCTGACCAGTCATCTGCTCACTCCTTGAATCATGTGCTTAATCCAGCCTGGCCTTCTGCTCTCATCTACGTAGATATGTTGCTGAACTGAAGGGATTCATTTGCCTACGTGTATCAAAGCCCAGTCAAACGCAAGCAGGAGCTTGCAGTTAAAAAATATAGGCTTAGTAGTCAAGGAAATGGTGCCAAACCCAGAGTCACAGGTAAGCAATTGCTTTCAGACCTGGCTCCCCGATGGCTTCGAGGGGATGGGTTATGTACGGGAAAATCATGACTCATCGTGACAAAGGGAGTCGGGGTCATGGTCTCTCCTGCTTGTTCTGCACTAAGGTAGGAGATAGTTGATCATTGCATCTGGTCCTGATGTCAGCCGCGGCGTCTTTCTGTCTGGTTTCACAAGGGTGAGGTCGGTGGGTCATTCTGCTTTTCTGGAGCTGAAACACAACGGAGGCCTGGATGTTATCTTCAGTTTGACTAAAACTCTGTCTCTGTGGTCAACAAACATGAGGCTTTGTTCCTGAGATTATTTGATGTCAACCAGAGCCTTGCTGTCCTGAGGGCTGAATGACGTGCAAGGGAGAGGGAGGTGGGTGAGTCAGCGCCTCCTAGGTTGGATGAGGCCAGTTTGAATCAAAAGGAAAGATCCTGGCCAGCATGACTCAGTGGTTGAGCATCAACCTATGAACCAGGAGGTTATGGTTCAATTCCCAGTCAGGGCGCATGCCCAGATTGTGAGGCTTGATCCCCAATAGGGAGTGTGAGGCTGCCAGTCAAGGATTCTCTCTCATCATTGATTTTTCTAGCTCTCTCTCCCTCTCCTTTCTTCTCTGAAATCAATAAAAAGATATTAAAAAAAAACACAGAAAGAATGAGAAAGGTGAGATTAAAGAAGTGAAGCTTCTGTGTAATTATCGATAGATCGGGCAGGGGCTATGACTGGTCATCTTGTCGGAAGTGTGCCATCTGAATGGTGGAGAATGGTAGTCTCTTAAAACCAGGGTGAAGGGGGTCCAGAAGGAGATACTGAAGGAGGAGATACTGAGTGGATATAAACAATATCTATTATTATCCCATCTTAACAAATAAGAAAACTGTGTCCCAGGGAAGTAGTCAATAAGAGACATTAGTCAGCAGGAGGCAAAGCAAAATTTCAAATCCACCACTACCTAACTCCAAAGCTTCATATTCTTAACCATCAGGCTGTTAGCCACTCAACCATCCTCGGAACCTGAGCCCCAAGAGGCCTGAGTCCAATCCGGACAGGAAGACTCTGGAAGTTCCGGTATGCTGGCTTCTGAAGGCTCCTGAGTGTACAGACCTAACCTTCCCACTGCCTTTAACACAAGGCAGCTCTGCTTTGCTGGTGCAGGTACAGAACAGGCTGCCCCAGGCAGCCTCCTGTTGTCTTAGCCATGTTGAAAGAGTGCGCATATCAAAGGGAATAGAAACCGAGGTTGTTACTGCCAAGGGCGACATTAGCCAGGAGTTATAAGACACATTAAGGCCACGGAAGTCTGATCCGTTTGTCATTTGAAGATGCTCTCCAGCAAAGTGCACAGCCCAGAACGCTCAGACACAATTAAAGCCTTTCTTTCCAGCCTTTGGTTCTTCCCCTGGGCTCCTTCCCAGCAGCCAGACCCCTCCATCGACCTCTCTTGCCAGCCCCAATCTGTTCATTTTATTTAAGGCTGATTCATAGCCTCACAGCTCATCACATCTGGAAGCACCTTAGGGAGCCTTCAGTCCACCCTCGTTCATTTACCAGATGAGAAAACAGAGCCCCAGGGAGGCCCAGGCACTAGTTCAAGGTCATTGAGGAAAGATGGAGCCTATTACATGCCAGACTCTGTGTTAGTTACTTTCATGTAACTCATCTCATCAAATCCTCATACGATAACCCTGTGAAGTGGATGTGACTATCTGGGGAAATTGATTCTCAGAGAGGTTAAGTTCCAGCTCAAGGTCACACACCTAGTAAGTAACAGAGTGGTTTTTCAAACATATTTATTTTTGTTATAAACATTCAAGCCATGGACAACTATGCACATCATTCATCTATGTGCGGTGTCTCCTCCCGCCATCTCTGCTCTCTTGTGCCCTCTCTATATGCCATGCTCCCTTGTCATCTGGATTGCAGTCACCTGTGGCCCACAGGAGGCTCCAGAAGAAAATTAGAAGAGGCTGGGAGGGGAGGTGTCATCGGGCATTCCTTCTCTCTTGCTAACTGGCATATCCAGAAGGAAGAAGTTTCCTCTTCTTCAGTGCTCCAGTGGCAGCTGCAGATGGCTTGGGTGACCCTGGCAGCTGTCAGAGCAGTGATTGCAGCAGCAACACCCCAACAGCAAGCGCCCCCACCTAACCCCAGTCAGCAGGAAGCAAGGTCCTCGGCTCTGCTAACACACCTCATTCCTAGAGATGGTGGCAGCCTCCTGAAGTTACAGATCACCTCTGGGTTGTCTTGCCTTCTTCTTTTGTTCCTCCAGCCCCTTTAAGGCAATGGCAGGCAGTTCCATGAAACAGATCTTCTAAGTCTGATATTTCTCTGTGGTTTCCCTAAATGAACCCTGAATGTTATAGCACTTGGGCTCCAAGAGTAATTGCAGGAAACAAACCAATAAGAATGGTTTTGGGCTTGGTTGTCTGCTGGGCAGTGATGGCCGCATTACCAAGAGAGAAATGGGATCCTGGGACTCTCTGAGATTCAGGGACATCAAAATCACTTAAATTGTCAAAAATTATCAAAATTACTTATATTATGTAGTTGTATGGGTTGCAATGCCAATTGAAGACAAGACTTTAGGTAGACCAAATGGCTGCTAATTTGATCATCTTGATAGTATTAATAATTATTTACAAGGAAGCTAGGGTGTGATGGTTACTGGAGAGTTTACAGGAAAAAATTCACAAACTCAGGGCTTTAATCTATCAATTTGTATATATAGTATATACTAGTCGCCCGGTGCATGAAATTCATGCACTTGGGGTGTGGGGGGGATCCCTCAGCCTAGACTGTGCCCTGTCACAGTGCAGGAGCCCAGCAATCCATCACCCCAAAGAGGTAAGCCTCTGTGTGCCTCATGTCCCTGGGCCTGGCACTGGAGTCAAGGACGTGAACCTCATGTCCCCAGGGTCAGCACCAGGGGCGGGGACACAAGCCTCCTCGAGTCTGAAGGCCCTGGGCCCAGTGCCAGGGGCAGAGACCCGAGCCTCACGCAAGTCCTCAATGCTGCAAGTCCCCACCCACCTGCGCCTGCTGCGCATGCAGCCTCTTACTAATCAGTCATTACACATGAAGGTGTCACAACCATTAGCATATTAGCTCTTTATTATATAGATATGTATATATAATACACACACACATAATTTTTTATTGATTTCAGAGAGGAAGAAAGAGATATAAAGAGAGATAGAAACATCAATGATGAGAGAGAATCATTGATCAGTTGCCTCCTGCACACCCCTTACTGGGGACTGAACCCACAGCCCAAGCATGTGCCCCCGACTAGAATTGAACCTGAGACCTTTCAGTCTGCAGGCCGATGCTCTATCCATTGAGCAAAACTGGCCAGGGATAAAAAAGTTTAAAGCATGGTTTTTGAACTGAGGACCTTCCTTGGTAACTCTGACCTGATCTTTTCTCTTTGGTGGCCACAGGACAGATAGAGCTGAAAATCAGATCCCATATTTATTCTTGGGGGTCCCAGAATTGCAAGATAAGTTGAACTCACAGCTCTGTCAGTTTTCATATGTGAGAGCAAAGGCATCTGCAGGGAAATAGAGACCCTGGGACCAGCATGAGAACTCAGGTGAATCTGAGAGACTTGCTCCTCCATATCCCCCTGAGGCACCGTTGTCATCAGAGCAACCTTCCCTCTTCTGTCTGGGGAAGTTAACCTTCATTCTTAAAGATCCGTCACAATAGAAATTCAGTGGTGGTCATTCCAACCACACTCCCCTTTGACATGCCTGTTTGGCCTGTGCAAAAGGGAGTTATACCTTAGAAAATAGTTCTCATAAAATGAATCAGATAAGGAGTCCAATTACAGGTGCTGCTGAGGTCAACACTGCCTCCAGCCCTGCGGAAAGTAGACACTGCTTTGGGCACTGTTTGCACTTTGGAGCTGGCAAACGCTTTGCTCTCTATACTCATGTGCAATGACAACCAGAAGCAGTTAATTTTAACCTGGAAGACACAGGGTCCACCGTAGCTGGTCTTGGGGCTTTCTCAGCTCTCCTGATCTGTCATAATCTACTGTGAGGCAGCTTGATCATTTTGGAATATCATGAAATATTACACTGATTCACCAGATTGATGACATCATGCTGATTGAAATAAACCAGTTGGAGAAAGACAAATGCCATATGACCTCACTTATATGTGGAATCTAATGAACAAAATAAACTGAAGGACAAAATAGAACCAGAGGCATGGATACCTGGAACAGACTGACAGTGGTCAGAAGAGAGGGAGATGGGGGTGGGGGGAAAGAATGAAAGAAGATGAAGAGATTAGCCAAAAACCATATAGCATAGCCCATGGACACAGACAGCAGTGTGGTGAGGGCCAGAGGAAGGGGGTGAGGCTGGGGGGAGGTGAGCAAAGCAGTGGAAAATGGGGAACATCTGTAATAGTGTCAACAGTAGAAAATAATAAGAAGAAAATATTAATCAGGAAGTAGACAGCACTTTAAATGCCTTACTAAGCTACTGTCTGTGGCTTGTCACCTTGGTGAAGTTTCCAGAATCCAGTGATATGGGAAATTTGGAGATGTATCATCCATTAAGAAAGAAAAGTTCCTGGAAATCAACCAAGATGGCGATGTAAGTATAAGCAGTTCTTGCTGCTTCCCACACCATATCAAAATACAGAACACCCTTACTTCAGCACCACCTGAAATCTGGCTGAATGCAAGTCCTACAATGAGAGAAATAAAGAGGAAAACACATGGAGACTGGTAGGAGGGGCAGAGGTACAGACTGGGCTGGCCCGACAGCCACGTGTGGCATGTTTTTAATCGGGAGGGATATCTTGGCTGAGGAGGCCTCCTGTAAGGAGCAAGGGGTCCCAGCCCCACACCAGCAGCCCACTCAGCCCAGGGTTCCAGTGCTGGGAGATGTCCTCATAAGTTCCAAGAGGAGGCAGGCCTTCATCTTTACGGAGTAGACACCAATGTTTCCAGCCCCTCTAACTATGAATCTACAGAAGACCTTTTTACTGTCAGGTTGTCCCATGCAGCATTGCTTCTGTCTCAGGAATTGATTTTCCAGAACAAGTCATGTGCAAGGGGCTCACGTCTGTGGAATTCACGGTACTCCTGTACCTCCCTGAAACACCTGCCCAGATTGAATGGTGAATGACCCACCGATGGCTTAGTTTCAGGTCCTCCTGAAAGAGGGCACCTCATCAATTCTGGGCGGGGTGCTGCAGGGTGGAGTATATGCTGTGAACCAGCCCCCAACACATGGTCTGTTCTTCCCTGAGCCAGGATTCAGGGGTCCAGGAATCAAGGGGTGGAAGTGGGGGTGTTTCCTCTCCCTCTTACCCCTAATAGCCTATTACAAACTTGCTTCCTTTCCTTATAATGTGGGCTCTGAGGATTAAAATGTAGTCGTCCCCAAGGAGAGAATGTTTCTACTTGGGAACATGGCAATGGTCCCTTTGGGCCACTCGCCCAATCTGGGCTCCTCTTGTGACTGAGCTGACAGGCAGTGAGGGTTCTGACTGGCTGGGTGGTGTGTGGGAGCCCCTTTCATGTCCCATGTGGTTCAGGGTTCCTGTTTTCAGGGTTCGGGTTCTGGAGAAGGCCGCACACAAAATGAATAGAGAGACTAGAAAAGAATTAATTTGGAAAATGGGGGTAGGGGGCAGACGGGAGTCCGCTTCTAGTGGGAGGACAGCAGCCGCTCTGGCCTCGCTCATCGCTTTTATTGAGGAAACACCCATATCTTTTAGGCAGGACAGTCCAAGCAAGGATTTACATGTGGTTAACAGGTGGAGGTTGCTTTAACTAACAATGTTTCAACTGAAACAATGGGTGCATAGCTCTGACCTTTCAGAGCAATTAAGATTGGTGAAAATGATTGGTTTCCGGAAGGGGTGTATCCTGACAATCAAGAGCAAGCTGGGTTGCACGAAAGAAGGTACAGGCATCCATGCTTGAAACCCAAGGGGTTCTCTGGAATGCCTCCCTCAGCAGAATAGAATGGGAAACGACATCTCAGCCCTAGAAAGGCAGGCCCACCAGAGACTCCAACCTCTTCAGACAACGGCTTAAATTACCCACAAGTTAAACCACACGGACCAAGCAGGGCCAAAGGATGGTAGAAGAAAGTTCTAGATTAAGGTGACCAGACTTTAACATTGGTAAAGCGGGACACCATTGACCGGGGTGGGGGGGGGGTTCTTATTTTTTTATTATTACTTAATGTAAGCGGGCATTTTCCCGCCACTGTGTGGTAGCATTCAAAACACTTTCTTTCGTGCAGGGGTACATTACAAAACTTGTACATGTACGCGTTTCACTGCATAGTTTATGAGCGGCACACACACGACAATGACGTAAAACATTTTTATTTTTGCCGGTTCCAAGGTATGTTTCCTCATGTCCGTTGACAGTCTCCCTGGTGGATCCGATTTTACTCGCTTCCCGCAAAAAAATGTGTTTTAAAATATTACAAAGAGTGGTACATATATCTCTTTCCAAAAATCGGGACTTTTTAAAAATGCCACAGGACGCGGGACAAATTGTTAAAAATCGGGACTGCCCTCCAAAAGCGGGACGTCTGGTCACCTTATTCTAGATACTAACTATAACCTGTTGCTCAGTTATAGAAATAAGGACGGACGTAATTACGAACATTCTCTTTCCTGCCTGATGTTTATACATGGGAGACATTTTCTTACATACTAGTACACTCAATGTTTGTGTTCCCTCAAAATCTATGTTGACACCTAGTCCCCAATGTGATGGCATCGGGAGGTGGGACCTGTGGAAGGTGATTATGTCAGAGGGTGGCACCCTTACACAGGAGATCAGTGACCTTAAACAAGGGACCCCAGAGAGCTCTTCTGCCCCCTCCACTGTGTGGGAACAGAGAGAAGGCCATTTACGAAGCAGGAAAGGGGCTCTCACTGGACATGGAATTGGCTCATGCCTTGGTCTTAGACTTCTAGCCTCCAGAACTGTGATCAATTTCAGTTTTGTAGTCAGCCCGTCTGTGCTGTTTTGTTACAGTGGAACAAATGAATTAATTTTGCGGGAAACGAGTAAACTCGTCATATCGCTTTTTATACCAAAGTGCGGGAGACAAGTTTTTTCCAAAAATGATGAGTAGAGACAGATTCTGTCAAATATGGAGGGCCTGGCATTTCAAGAACAACGGAAATGTGCAAGACAACTCAGACAGACTTTGCAAAGTCAGACCATTATTGGATTTCTTTCTTCCCGTTAACAACACGATTTGGCGGGAAAACGCCCGATTACAAAGTGTTAAGATTCCATTCTGTTTTCCCATTCTTCTGCTCTATGACTTTATATTAGATATGTGTATGCATATCTAATATAAGATCTAGAGCATTAGAGTTTTTCAGCCGACAGAATATCCAGGTGAGACCGTTATGAAAGTCGAGGAAGAATCGTCATCACCCAGAGCTGAAGAAAGTGGCGGGTGGAACTTAGTGTCTTCCTTCTCTGGGAAGGAATCGGATGTGTCATTTACAGGAGGGTAACCCTATTGGGCGGGAGCAGGAGGCTGCAGCTGCGATTCATGAAAAGGGGGGGAGGGTGAGAATGCATTGAGCAGTCAAGGGGTGAAAAACAGGATATTTTCCTGGTTATCGTCTCCATTCCCACTCTCCCCTCCTCTATTCCTTATTGTGGGGCTGGACCTCCAAACTGCATTGCCCAGCATCCTTTGCCAGCAGCCTTCCTGTTACATTCGGCCAATAGGAGGCATCAATCGGGCCGGTGGAAAAAGGAGAGAAGTCATTTTTCTCCAAGGTTGTTTCTGGAGGCTTCTCTGCAGCAGAGGGTGACTGCGGACGCCTCCGGTGTGCTCCCAGCAGACTGAGAACAAATTAATTCATTCACTCAACAAGAGCTTGCTGATTCACACAACCAAGCGAAACCCAAGTTCTGCCTCTGAGGAGCTCACAATGTAGAGAAGGAGTGGCTAAGTGGGGTTCAGGAGCCACAACCAGCCAGCCTCGATGTTGTGGCCTGCAAGCTAAGAATAATTTTTAAATTTGTAAATTGTTGACAAAAAAAAAAAAATCAAGAGAAGGATATTTTGTAAAACATGAAAATAATGTGAAATGTATATATCAGTGCCCACAAATCGAAGCTATTTTGCAACCCAGTGGAGCTGCAGAGTTATGTTGCAGCAGAGACAGTCTGGGTTAACGCCTGAAGTCTTTACTCTCTGGCCTTTTATAGGAAAGTAGCGATGATAATAGGGCCAATCCCTGATGGAGGGTGAGGCAGAGTGAGGCAGGGACGGGAGGTGGGAACTCAGAGGTGTGAATTGGGAGCACGTGGAGGGGAGGGGGGACCACTGCTGGGGGAGCAGCTTTCAGGTGGAGGGAACAGCTCAGACAAAGACCTGGGGCCATGAAACTCCAGGCTGCGGTCTGCTGTTGAGTGTGCAGGAAGAGATGAGGAGGCTGGTGAAGCTCGAAGGGTCAGAACCAGTCTGGGAAAGGCCTTCAGCACCCCAAGGTGGAGGTAAGACTCATTCTGGGGGTAGCAGAGAACCACTGCAGGTTGTCGAGTGGGGGATACTTAGGGAAGGGGTTGCAGGGGAATGTGCTAATAGCAGGGAGATACTGTGGGGCAGGAGGAGGAAGGAGCTTGGGCTCAGCAGACCTGAGTGTTCACCCCTGCTTTGCCTCTTTCTAGCTGTGTGACCTTGGACAGGCACTTAACCTCTCTGAGACTGCCTCAGGTCAGTCAGGGAGGGCTCACAATGCCCTCTTCATTTACCAGCAGTTTCCAGGCACCATTTGCAGCCTCCCAGGCTCCCCTAGATCTTGTTTCTGGGAGCCGGGCATCCTCTCTCACCAGTTGGACCACAAATGCCTCCAGCCCAGAGCCTGGCCTTCCTACTCTCATTTCTTCTCTCCTCGCACCCCATGCTGCCCTATGGCTTGGGCCTGATCCCCTGGGAGGTAGGCCTGTCAGTACAATCTCACAAGGCCACCACGCTGGGCAGCACGGTCCCTCGGGTTCATAAAGCCATGGTTCTGGGACTAGAGGGCTTGGTGTGTGGCAGAGAGACCCTGGGAAAGTCACAGCATGGCTCCTGATAGCCGTTGGGAACAGAGTGATGACCCCCCAACCCCCCATCCGGAGGTGAGACCACCTCTCCCGGTTTGTCAACCTTCAGAGCTGGAAAGAACATCAACCCACCAGCTCCAGCCCTCCCTCATTCATGGATCTGCCCGGAGAGGTCAGTGTGGAAGCCAGGCCATGGCCCAGAGCTCCCCGCCCAGTGCTCCTCGCACTGGACTCCTTGTCCAGTGCTCTTTCCACCATGCCTCACTGCCCCCCATTTGCCCTTTACTGTAGGGCTGGCAAAGACGCAGCCCCTGACAGCACCCTCAGGGCGGGTAGTTGTGGGTCTGCCGTGTGTGATGTCTGGTTTTTATTTAAATGAACAGCCCAAAGAGGAAATTATGCCCCAGGAGAGGTGAGAATGCCTTGTGAGCTGAAGCGTATCCGCCCCGTTCCCAGAGTCCTGTCAGCTCCGAAGCGAAACACAAGGGCGATTAGATTTTACATATTTCCCTTTTTATATGTCAATAAATATTGCCCATGAAGCCCAATAGGCATTTTCTGTACCTAATGCATAATAACTAGTCCTATAAATCTCAATTATCCCCATAAATCTTAACAGAGGCCCAGGTTTAAGTGAATTGAGGACGTGTAATTAATGAAGTGCAAGCACGTCACCATTCCAAACTGTTTACTTCAAGCCAAACTCGTTCTCAGAGGACTTTTCCTCCGCTGTGTGGGGGTTGGGGGAAGAAAGGGGCCCTGGGGGCCCTGGAAGGTTCTAGGCTTCCGTGATCCTTGGCTGTGCCATGAGGCTTTAGGACGAGGTGCTGGGACCTTCGGAGAGCGACCCCGGGTCGCTGAGGACCGTCAGGGTTGCACTCTGGTTCCCTGGAACTGAGAAGCACGGGTCCGGGGAAGGGGCTTCCAGGTGGCCTCGTCCTCCCCAGGCTGGAGCGTGGTCCTCACAGCCTCGCTGCCCTCTCTCCCACACCCACATGTAACGGTGACCAAACCTCTCTCCTCAGCCTGCGCTCAGCTTATCCCCAAACAGGCCCATCCCCAGCCCACTGTCCCTGTCCAGATGCCACTACATGTGGCCTGAATTGATGCCACGTCCCCCTTTCTCCTGCTGATCCTGCCTCCATCAGTCCTGCGTGGAGCCGCTCTGTCCGTCACAGCAGCATGAACTTCCCTAACGCACATTCCCCTGGTCCTCCGCAAGGCTTCCGGCGCCCCAGGCTTCCCCACTGCACTCAGGGTCAAGGCCAGAGTCTTCCACGCGGCTCCCAAGGTCCTTCAGGTCCGTCCCGGCTGCCTCTCCTGCCTTTCCTTTTAATGGCCACCCCACCC
>PVJC01004204.1:0-65335 GCA_004026665.1 Murina feae | reverse complement strand
GTGCTGTTCTTACCGCTCCCTTGAGAGACAGGAGAGAGGGGGCCAGGTAAGATGCCCAGGTACTGAGAGAAATAGCCAATCGGGAAAAGAGTGAAGGATGGGAGATAGTGGAGAGGACAGCATCGGGAAATGAGGAGAGGAAGGAGTGAAGGAGGAAAAGAAGTTGAGTTCCTCCCCCATCTTCTCCCAGAGCTCAGCCTCTCCTGAGGAATAAAGGAGCTGCCTTCCTCTATAGGCCAACTCCGCACCTGTCTCCCATCCTTCCCGGTCCCTGGCCAGGCTGAAGCCCTGACGGGAACTCTCCAAGGCTACTGTCCCTGAATTAGCCAACCTAGGATAAATTCAGGAGAGAAAATTGAAAGAAACTCAAACTACCCCATGGTGAAGGGTTGAAAAGAGGAGACTATGGGGATGGCCACTGAGGATCTTTCATTTGAATAAGGGCTTAGATATTCTAAAAAATGGACCCATCCAGAACAGTCAGGGACGGACACGTTTGGACTCTTCAGCATAGGAAGGTGAAGCCTGCCGAGCCACCCTCAGGTGCAGCGGGCTCTCAAGCAGGAATGAAATGCTCACAGGTAGACGTGCTAGAACTTGGCTGAGGGAGGATCTGATGCGGGATAGCACTGACGACCTTGAGAGCCACTTCTGATTTGACCGTCCATGAACCATAGTAAAAACAAACAAACAAACAAACAAACAAGACTCCGGTGACTCCAATGTTCTCCACAGTGGGTGTGTATATGGTGGGAAGTAGGAAGGAAGGTGTCATCATAGATTGAAGATTCAAATCCAAAACATATCTACACCTACTTCGAGTTTCACAGTATTAGACATTTTCATCTGCATTAAGTTGGCATATACACAGCATTCTGCCACTTTTTCACACTAACTTCCTTCTGTGGTCTGTGAGCCACGTCTGGTCCCATGATAAACACCACTGACCCAGTGCTGGGGAGCCCCGTGTTAGAAACTTCCATGGGAGCCTTCTGTGGGCGGCGAGCAGCTCTGTGGACACCTCACCTGTGCTCAGGTGGGGGAATGCTGGAGGCCTTCCGTCCCAACAGTGAGGGCAGGTCCTTAGAGAAAGAGCAGGGCCAAGCCAAGAAGCAGCAACTGCGGTGCTGCCTCCTCTCCCTTCCCTGTGCCCTTCCTCCCTCTGCCATCCTCTCTCTGCATGTACAGTGCCTTCTCCATCACCATTGCCATCATCCTCACAGACCTGGACCACGCTTCCGGGACACGCACTGATATTTCAGCACCTGAAGCTTGGAATACTATTATGTCTCAGTATTGTTACCCTATTTCATTACTAAAGAAGCAGCCTCAGGCTCAAGGTCACAGGATGGTAGGTGAACACTGGACAACCAATATCAGATTGTCTGCCTACCAGTAGAGCCTCCTCCGTTTCTGGCCTTTTCCTCTTTCACATGTCCCCCAGGTCTTCCCAAAATTACTGTCCTTTTAGTGACCCCATCCAAGCACCCCGTGCCCTGAAGAGTAAAGCATCTGGGTGCAGGCGGCCCTGAGCCTAGCCCAGCCTGGCCATCACCAGCAGTGCAGCCTTCCACATGGACCTAACCTGTCCCAGCCCTGGTCGCCTCTCCTGCACCTGGGACTAATAGCAGTACCTCCTCCGAAGGCTGTTGTGCGGGCTAAATAACACATACAAAATATTCAGCTATGCCCAACACACACAGGTCAGTTATACTGTCTGTGCCAGTGACTTGCAACCTTTTCCTCTCATGGCACACATAAACTAATTACTAAAATTCTGCAGCACAGTGAAGAGTCGAATATTTTTTGCCGATTTGACAACAAAAAAAATCAGGCATAATTCTGATTTATTCACACTGGACAGCTGTTGTTGTGTTGGCTGTTGTTATTTTTCTATTTGACAATGGAAGGGGAAAGAGGCCAGGCCCTGACTAAAGCGTAAGGTGTTGCATGTTTTAAAATTCTTGGGGCGCAGCGGTTGCAAAGCACTGCCCTATGCTCTTACTTCGGTGATGGAAGTCCGCCTGTGCACAGGATACTCCTGCAGACTGAGCTTGCACCCGCTGTGGGCTCGCTGGGGGGAAGCCTGGGCAGAGGCTGCAGGGCCCTGGGCATGCAGCAGGGCATGCTCTGGGCTGGGTTGCCATGGGCGTCCCCTCTAATGATGTCTCACCTTCCTCCTAGCCAGGCCACTGCTCATTAGCTCTTCCTCCTGAGCTGAGATAGGGAACGGGAGGAGATAGGGCTCAAGCCTGTCCCTCCTGACACTTCTCAGCAGAAAAAGCAAACTGGGAGCTCAAGTAGACTAGCGGTGGGTTGCGATTGGAATGCCCACGTCACGCTGCTGTCTGCCCCACTGTCTCTCCCCTGCAGTCCTGGTGTTTGAGTGGAGGTGACATTTCTAGCTTTGACCCCTACATGGCCCAGCCTGAGAAGCCTGGGCCTCAGCAGTCTTGAAGGATGCTCTGTGATTGGAGTTCTTTTTTCTTGCAGCTGCCTGAGCCCTCAAACAAAGGTTGCGCATCTTAGCGTAAAGCGTGTAGCCAGGATTTCGCACACCGAGATTCTGGCTTCAGCCCCAGCCTTTGCTGCATCAGCCTCTGCCTCTCCATCTCAGAAATGGGCAGCATGAGGCCCTCAAAAAGAGAGAGGGATCGCCTATGTATCTCCATTCGTGACTCAGCATTTACTCTGCAAATACTTACTGAGCTGTAAACTGTGTACTAGGCACTGTGATGTGCTAAGAATACTGTAAATGACAATACTAACGCTACTTCTACTAGTAATAATAGTTATGTGAACTACCATTCATTGGATGGTTACTCTGCATACCCAGCCTTACTTGGCTTTTCTCTCTTAATCATTACAACTACCCTATAAGGTAGATGCTATTATGATGTCTGTTTTGTTTTGGTATATATATATATATATATTTGATTTTTTTTTTACAGAGAGGAAGTAAGAGGGATAGAGAGTTAGAAACATCGATGAGAGAGAAACATCGATCAACTGCACACCTCCCTACTGGGGGTGTGCCCGCAACCAAGGTACATGCCCTTGACCAGAATCGAACCTGAGACTCTTGAGTCTGTAGGCCGATGCTCTATCTACTCAGCCAAACCAGTTAGGGTTATGATGTCTGTTTTTCAGAAAAAGAAACCAAAGCACAAAAAGTATATGTCTACATCTGTGCCTCTGCATGGAATTCAGAGATAACGGGTACATCACTCAATGTCACAGCAGCCGATTCCAGGGCAGTTCTCAGCCAAATGACAGAAATTTACAACATAACAGGATTTGTGCTGTAACAGAAACAATAATGGGATAGAACTGTTTTGAGAACAAAGAAGGGAGGTGTCCATTTTGCCTATTGAGGTAGATGGGGGTAGGGGAGGTCAGGAAAAACTGAGAGGTTGGAGACATGTGAGCTAGCTGAAGGTCCCTTCCCGACTGTAAAGGACTTGACACATTGTACCGTAAGTGACAAGTAGAAAATAAAGTCAGGAAAATGAGGAGGAGTAGAAGAGTCAAGATCAGGAAAGGAAGAAGAAAATCAAGTTTCTGGTTCTGTTCCCATGTTTCATGAGAACATCATACAGCATTTCATACGGTGATACGGTGTGAAATCCCTCTCTCAGGGGTTAAGAAACTTCAACGAGACCGGTGGTCCTCGAGGACGGCCAACTGCAGTCCACCTGAGATCGCTCCAGGCCTGTGAGTCAGGGGGATGGGCTATGTGGATTCAGATGTTCTGGGCCAAAACAAGAATAGCAACAATGACAAAAAAATCTGTCCCCAGTCTCGTTATTCAAGGAGAAGCTTCTAGTTGCCGGCCGTGTAGATCTGCCCGGAACTCTTCTCAAACAGGCAACCCTGGTGGCTCACACCAAGGAAAGAAGCAGCAGAAATTACTTAACGATTATTTACAATTCTCCTGAGAAAAACCAGGAAGTCAGAAACAGGCTGACATGATGACTGAGGATCAGTGAAGAAGAATCAGATGTGACTGAGTTTCCTGGCAACCATGTCAAGAAGGGAAAAGAGGCATTTATGTACGTCTGGGTGTTAGGGAGATAGAGGCTTACCCATTCTGCCAAGGAGACCACGATTTTCTTGGTGTCAAATTCTAAAATCACGATTGCATGGTGCAAACGACTTAGGTAGACCACAGTGAGTGACCGCTTTCTAGAAAATGCAGGTGTAGAGAAGTGGTTTTCATACAAGTTTTTACAAATGGCCTCTGATGAACCTGGAGGAGTAATACTAAAACAAAACCCCGTGGAAGTATTTAGAAGAGAATTTGAATAGCACTTAATACTTTCTAAAGAAGAGGTGTGATTGTCTGCCAACCATCACTCTACACATCCTAATACATCCTTGTCAAATAACTCAGAGCATCTTAACATTAATGTGTTTTAGCAATGCAAGTATACTGATATTAGTCAAGAATATTACATCCGAATTCCATGACAGCTTTGCTTGTGTGGTTTTTGCCCTCAGCCACTGGACATTTATTCTGGACAGGTAAACTTCACTGACATGTCACCAGCAAACAGTGATTGAGCCCCTGCTATGTGTCAGGCACTGTGCTAAGTACTGGTGATGCAATGGCATAAGAGGCAACGTCCTTGATCTCAAGGCCAGGCAAGGTAGCTGATAGCAGTAGACAAGGAGGGTTGGAAGGTGGCAGTTGTGGAAGCCATGGGAGCCCAGAGGAAGTAGAAAGAGGTGGAGCAAGCTTTTTAAAGGAAATGACCAGCAGTCTGGGTCTCAGAAGATGTACAGGAGTTGGCCAGACTGAGGAATAGCTAGTGAGGGAGGATACTGCCTGCAGGGGGAACAGCCTGAGTCCAAGCAGTGTACTTGGAAGGGACTGTGTATCCATTGACTGGGCTGGTCACATGAACCTGCCACCTGTGGTAGAAAGGCATAGAACAAAGCATATATGCATACACTGTCTTTGTCTTTGGTGGAACTGATTTCAAAGACAAGACTCAGAGCCTCAGGAATATGGAGGCTCAACAGCTCTCTGCACTTGCTGTGCACGGCTGCCGCTGCTCAAGCACGTTGGCGCTAATTAGCCGTGGCTCTGACCTTTAGAATCCACCACTTCGCAGCCAGTCCCTCGGCATTCCTCCCACAAAAGGCTGCTGTCCAGAAGCCCTCTCAGACAGATACCTGGTGGAGTGAAACTGCAGCAGACAGATGGAGACGAAGTGCTTGTGTGGGCAGAGGCGTGGGAATAGATGCAGTTTCCTGCTGTGTCCAGCCTGGGAGACGAGTCCTTGTTCTTCTGTCTGGAAGTCTCTGCCCAGCAACCTGACCCAGCTGCCATGGTGTGGGGCCCAGGACATTTTCGTCTCGTGATTTTGTGCAAAGTCACTTATACTTTGAGCCGCAGGTTCCTTGTCTGAAAGCAGTAATAGCAGATGCCTGCTCATCTCCCTAGACGTGGGAGAAGCCAGTGAGACATGGCTTCCAGAACCTTATAGTCTTCCAGTCTGGCCACCTGAAGAAGCAGGTGCCTCGTCTCACTAATGTTTGTCTAGTCAAAAGTCTTGACCTTGTGGTCTTGCTCCTATCTAGGCTCCTGGAGTCCCGTCTGAGCCTAGCCTCTCAGACATGTCTCCCTCTTGCTTCTTCCAGAGGAAACAGAGACCCGTTGCTTTTGCCTCAATAACAATCAACTTTCATCAGTTGTAAATAAAGCCATGGGCATGTTCATCAAATAATTCCTGGGTAAGCACAAGAAATGGTGCCAAGGTCAAAGCCAGAGACCTTTGGTTTTCACAGTTTTCAGAGGAGGGAAAGTAGGAAGGAAAGAAGAAGAAGGAGGCATCGCTGAATCAGGGATGATATATGGGGCTGGACTAACTCACCCAGCGTGGGGCTGTTGTCTCCTTCCCGGAACACTCTGGGGAAAGTGGTGCGGTGGTCTGTGGGAATAATGAGCAGCTGATCGTGAGCTTCACTGCAGCGGACCTCAGAGAAGACCCCCCACAGCACTCCAGCAGGAGCTGAAGCAAATGTGCAGTGGAGCCACCTCCCTTGAGTTAACATAAACCTGTTAATGCCAGATTCACTAACAGCTCACCCACCCCAGCCTCCGCACACTTATGTTTCCAACTAACCCTTCTGAAAGAGGAGGCAGGCATTTTATATCCCTCCATGCAGCGTACCCTTGCGGATCTGACAGAGTCCTCCTCAGTCCTCATCCAAAGGACTCTCAGAAGAGAGGCCTCATCACAAGCTTAATCATTATCTCCTCCATGAATATGTCTTCTTCCCATTCCTTCCACTCTAAAGCCAAGTGCTTCATGGCTGGCAGGTTCTGTTGCTGCTGGAAGTACACCCTGTTGTGTGTGAGGGGCATGCTAAGAAAAAAAAAGGCTGATAAGCAGTTAGAAGGCTTAGCACATCTAAACACAGTGGTGGGCAAGGCCCGCTCCCAGGGAAGGACGCTGTCCATTTTATGTTGTCTCTTCGGACCCTGTGCTGTGACTGTCTGTTATGTAGCCCCCAGGCCTTGGCGTATTAGGGCACACAATAGGAATATAAGAACTGCCTTGTTTATCATCTCCCTGGGAGCAGAAGGGGGAAATGAGCAGCAAACAGGGAAGACTAACATTTATGGAGTACTTCATAAGCACTGGAAAATCTGCCTACATTATTTCATTTACTTCTCACAAGTGCTCTATGATCATCCTATTAAAAACAAAAAGAAGGGACACTTCCTAAGAGCTAAGTCATCTCAAGACGAGCCAGTGGGCACATGTCTCCATCCAGTGTAACACGGACTATGTCTTTAGCTTCCTCTTGATCGTCTTGAACTCTGTGACCTGAGTGGCTTTTTTGTGTCCCACCAGGCTTATTACTTTGGGTGACACCATGCAGGTATAAGAAATGATTACCTGTACTATAGAGTTTATGGTCTCCATGGGAAAAGAAAGAAAATGCAGGAAGGAAGAAGAGCGCTAAGATGTATTGCCTGCTCCCTGAATGTCAGGCACGCTTTCTATATTATTTTGTCAGACTGCACAACAATCCTTGTAGTAGACATTAGCATCCCCATTCTATTGCTGAGGAAACTGAGACACAAGGGTTAAGGAACTCCCCATATTATGTAAAACTATTAACTGGATGAATTGGAATTGGGCTTCCCAATGAACTGTGGTGCCCCCAGTGATAGTGTAAATTTCACAAATTTCTAAAGCCCTTTTAGACCAAGTTTTGTGAAGATCAGTAGATGGGAAGACAGTGGTTGAGACCTCTTGAAAGGGAGAAGTTTGAGACTTCCTTAGAGATTAGGTGTGGAGTGCATGGATCTAGAAACTGGGTATTTCATGTGTCAAAAAAAAAAAAAAAAAAAAAGCATAAGTAGAGCTTCCAGGTAAGAAGGAGGCATAGGTAAATGTGATACTCACCTCTTCCCACAACCACATCAAAAATACAGCTAACCTACAGGATAACCCATCGTTCAAAACCACCTGAAATATAGGGGAACAGAAGTCATACAACTAAAGAAATAAAGAAGTCACATTGAGACTGGTAGAAGGGAGGAGATGCAGAATGGACTGGTTCTATACCTGCATGTGGCAGATAAAAAGTGGGACAGATATCTTGGCTTTAGAGGACTCCGCTGAGGAGCCAGGGATCTCAGCCCCATAATAGGCCTCCCAGAGCAGGATTCCAGTGCCAGGAAGAGAAGTCCTCATAACTTCTGTCTGTAAAACCCAGCATGGATTGAGTCTGATGGAGGGTGAGTCTGTTGGAGTCCCAGGCAGTTCCTCTTAAAGGGTCTGCACAGGGGGGACTTACTTGGACTTACTCCCTCAGGGCTCCAGCTCTGGGCAGCAGCTTAAAGGGCACAGGCACAAATGGGGAGGAACTGAAGTGTCTGGCATTAAGGAGACATCTGGAAAAGAGGCTTAATTCAAAACAGAAGTACTGGCAGAGATCATTATTCCTTTGCTGAGCCCTCTCCACAAGCTAGCAGGCAGGTGTTATATCTGAGTCTTCATCAACCTGGCTGACACTGTTCACTCCAACCTGGTGATTTCCTGAGACCCTTTCCCATCAAAATATACACCCATCCAAACTAATTCCAGTGACTTTTCCATACGAACATCCTGTCTTTGCTCATGCTTCAGATTTTCTTAAAATTTCTCAAATAAGCAACATCTGGCTTCAGCATGCCCTTCACCTCTCACTAAGTGGCCTTAGGCAGTGGCAGCCAGCCTTGGCTCACAGCTTAGCCTCTCGTGGCACCTCCAAGCCCAGCACAAGTAGCAGTTATCTGCAGATCTCTTTGTAGTTCATGCTGGGTGAACACAGGCAATGGCTGACCTTATCCTGAACCTCCCAGAAGGCCCCAGAACCAGTGCACCTAGTGGAGAGCTTCAGACCATGGCAAAGCACAGCTCAACTATTTCCATAAGCAATACACTCAAGAGGCAAACTCAATGGGCACAAGAGCCCTACTGAAGTAAGTCCTTCTCTGTGGAGTGGGCCCCTGCACAGATGATCCTCCATGATGGTCAAAGCCAGTCCTTGCAGTTGATCAGCCTGTAGGTATATTCCCTCTCTCCCTTCCCTCCCTTCCCCTGCACCACATTGATGTAACAGCAATCAAGGCTCAACTACAACAAGTAGGTATACACAGCCCACATGGGGAGCCCACGTGGAATGCCCAGCTTGGGTAAACAGAGAGTCTGTGCCACTTAACTCTACAGGAAACCTACTATATTAGGCCACTCTGAAAAGCCCAGGAAATGTAGCATTCTACCTAATACATAGAAACAAACACAGAGAGGCTGCCAAAATGGGGAGAAAAAGAAACATGTCTCAAATGAAAGAACAAAAGAAAACCCCAGAGAAAGAATTAAACAAAATGGAGACAAGCTATCTATGAGCGGCAGAGTTTAAAACACTGGTTCCAGGGATGCTCAATGAACTTAGCGGAAGAGTAGATTAGCTCAGTGAGAGATTCAGTAATGAGATAGCAGACAAAAATGGAGAAAGAAGAACATAAAAGAGAATAGTTGGATATGAAGAATACAGTAACTGAAATAAGAATACATTAGAGGGAATAACAGTAGATTTGATGAAGCAGACAAGTCAGCAATTTGGGAGACAAAGTACCAGAAAACACCCAACTGGAACAGCAAAAAGTAAAAAAGAACTTTAAAAAATGAGGCATCAAATGTAACAACATCCACATCATCGGATTATCAGAAAGAGAAAAGAGAGAACAAGGGATTGAAAACCTATTTCAAAAAAAAAATACTGACTAAAAACCTAACCTGGTGAAGGAACTAGACATACAAGTACAGGAAGCACAGAGAGTCCCAAACAAGATGAAGCCCACACCAAAACACATCATAATTAAAATGCAAAAGGCTAAAGACAAAGAGAGAATCTTAAAAGCAGCAAGAGAAAAAGGGTTATCTATCAGGGAGCTCCCATAAGATTGTCAGCTGATTTTCTCAACAGAAATTTTGCAGGACAGAAGGGAGTGGTAAAAAATATGCAAAGTGACATGAAGCAAGGACCTACAACTAAGGTTACTCTACCTAACAAAACTATCATTTAGACTCAAAGGAAAGATAAAGAGCTTCCCAGGCAAGGAAAAGCCAAAGGAGTTCATTACCACCAAACCAATATTACAAGAAATGGTAAAGGGTAAAGAAGAAGGAGGAGAAGAAGAAAAGGAAGAAAAGATTTAAAACAAAACAATAAAATGCCAATAAGTACATATCTATCAACAATTGAATCTAAAAACTAAAATAAACAAGCAGAACAAATAGACTGATAGACACAGAGAACATTTTGACGGTTGCCAGATGGGAGGGGTTTGAGGGTTAAGTGAAAAAGGTGAAAGGATTAAGCAATACAAATTTGTAGTACCAGAATAGTCATGGGGATGTAAAGTAAAGCATAGGGAATATAGCCAATAATCTAATAATTATATATGTTGTCAGTTGGGTACAAGATTTATAGGGATGATCACTTACTAAGTAATATAATCTCCAATCACTGGGTGTACACCTGAAACTAATATAATGTTATATGTCAACTGTAGTTGAAAATAAAAAATGATTTCTAAAGCATATGTGAAGGTCTGCATTAATTACACACTGATCACCTACACACTTTGTAATCGGGCATTTTCCCTCCAAATTGCATCGTAACGCGGGGGGATTTTTGACATTTTCTCGCCAAAATTAGACTTTCCGTAAAATATTCTTATCTTTCGATCTATTGGATATTTTTCTATGAAACTTTCAGTGTTTTAGTTTAAAAAGAGGTCTCTATTTATTTACTTTGCAAAATATGTGTTATTGTATTTTTTATGTACACAAAATTACTACATTCTAGGTAAACATATGAAAAAACACTCTTTCACAATCAAAATAATTTTATTTATACAAAATTACAATTTTTTTTCAAAATTTTCAACAGATCTTATAAAAAAAACTATAACCTAATAGTGCTTCACTGTGTGGTAGCGTTCGAAACACTTTCCTTTGTGCAGGGGTACGTTACAAAACTTGCACATGTACCGCGTGTCACTGCATAGTTTATGAGCGACACACACACGACAACAACGTAAAACGTTTTTATTTTTGCCGGTTCCAACTAGAGGTTCCAAGGTATGTTTTCTCATGTCCTTTGACAGTCTCCCTGGTGGATCCGATTTTACTCGTTTCCCGCAAAAAATGTGTAAGTGGTCAATCTCTAAGAGGACTAACAAGAACCAGTTTCTATGCACAGAACGTATAAATAAAACTATTACAGGATAGGGACACAGCAATGGTACAACAATAGCAGGAGAAAGTTATGCATTCAAAGGGGCTGGAGTGCTCAGGTGGGGATGACACACAGGACATGCACTGTCCCCAGCTCTTGAACCACCACCAGCATATATGTAAGGCATCTTGGTGCCAGGAAGCTCCAAGTCTGCTCCTGATGGTGTCTCTTGGAGCTAGTCACCTAGGTATATTCCTGGTACATGACCAGCCTGAACCATTGAAACCAGCCTCTACTAAAACCAGTTGCAAATTATAAATCCCATTATTACTACTAAACAATACGGACAGGCCAATACATTCTGCTACGCAGTAACTCACGGGCTCATGTTTGGAGAACATCATTTACCTTTAGTTAACACATCCCATAGTATGTTGTGTAAAGGTAGGAAGTGTACAGTCCAGAACAGTGGGATTAACGGGTGCTATGCAGGTGGAAATGCCTGTGGACAGTGGAGGGGCTGTTGAGAAGATGAGCCAGATGCGGGGCCAGAGTTAGACAATGTGAGGCTGGCCCGGAATGAGCTGCCTGTTGCTAGAGAGACCTCAAGTCCTTGAGGAAGAGTGAGTGCAGGGAAAGCTGAGGGTCATAGAGCTTATGGTTCCCAGGTGGGGCAAGATTGAAGACAGGATGAGTTGGTAGACTTCAAATAATCCAAATGCTATGGTCTTATATTAAGGTGGTAAAAAGTGGGAAATAGAGAAATGGTGACAAATATAAAAGTTTCTCTTAGGAAATTGGGCAGAGGAGTAAAAACGTCGAGGTCTGGGTGAGGAAAGTGTAAGTAGCACATGGCAGAAAGTGGAATGTTTGCAGTTTGATGAGGAGAAAGATCACTCTGGTATGATACCAGCTGAATCTGAAATACAGAAGCACCGTATTTGGTTAAAGATCTGCAGGTGGTTGAGAGAAAAGTTAGGAACAGAAATTGCAGGCTGAAAGATTTCAGCATAGAGGTCAGAGAGAGTGGAGAAATGGTGGATCTTGTAGAGGAGTGAGCAGGAGAATCACAGATGGGGTAGACAGAGAGTGGAAGGAAGAAGGGAAATCAATCAGATGAAGAAAGGAAGAGTTTCTTGGTTTCCTGAGGCTGCTGTAATGAACTGGGCGGATTAAAACAAGACAGTTATTGTCTCCCATTTCTGGGGGCCAGAAGTCCCCAGACTCGGTTCCATTGAGGCTCTGAGGGAGTCTCTCCCTTGCCTTTCTGTTAGTTTCTAGTGATGGCCAGCAGTCCTCGTCCTCTTGCACTGCCAAGTGTATCATCTGATCTCTGCCTGCAGGTTTACTCAGCCTTCTCCCAGTGGCTCTCTTCTTATAAAAGAACCAATTACATTGGATTAAGGACTCACACTGTCCGTTATGGGCTCATCTTAATCTTAACCAGTTCCATCTGCAGCAACCTTGTTTCCAAATAAAGTCACCTTCTGAAGTATTCAGGACTTCAGCATGTCTTTTGGGAGACAATTCATCCTGTAACAAAGTCATCCCAGAAAGTAGGTCAAGAATCAAAATATAGGGATACAAGGATTCCACAGTAAGAGAGGAAGAGTTTTGAGAAAGTGGAAGGAGTTTGTGGAGATCTGATATGGGATAATAGTACCTACTTCATAGGTGCAGGATCAAATAAATCAATACATGTTAAGCCTCTACAACAGTGCCCAGCACACAATAAAGGTAATGCAAGTGTGAACTTAAAAAGTGGTAATGTTCCAAGTAAATTTGTGAAAGAGGACAACGAGTCTCTTCATTCCTTCCATAAACATCGCATCAAAGGGCATTTCTCGTGAGGACAGAACCTCCCTCGTTTGCCCCAGGAACAGCCCAGAAGCTGTGGTCCTCACCCCATGCTGGAGCTCTCTCTCCTGACACCTTAGCCTCCCCAGAAACCACAGAGGGGTTTGCAGTCCTGCATTTTGAAGTGGATGCCTCCCAGCAGGACTGCATCCATGGTGTTCTTGTCTGCAAAGACGTACCCCTTACAGAACCTTCTTGTCACCACAAAGCTCCTAGGAGTGCCATAGCTGGTTTGACTCAGTGGATAGAGCGTCAGCCTGAGGACTGAAAGGTCCCAGGTTCGATTCCGGTCAAGGGCATGTACCTTGGTTGCGAGCACATCCCCAGTAGGGAGTGTGCAGGAGGCAGCTGATTGGTGTTTCTCTCTCATCAATGTTTCTAACTCTCTATCCCTCTCCCTTCCTCTCTGTAAAAAATCAAATATATATATATAGCTCCTAGGAGTCCCTGTACTCTTAAAAATCGTTTTAAGAGATTCTCCAGGTCACCTAGTATTAGAGCTAACCCATTTCATCCTGTTGACCATGAAGAATTGCAGGTGGGCACGCTTCTCAGCCTTGGGCTAAGATCCAATGCCGTGTGGCAGTAGAGATCCAAACAGGGAAGAGTTCATTAAAAGCACCTTCACCTTCACTCACCATCTCTAAGTCTCCCAGCCTCTGCCAGGCTCTTACTCTCAAGCTAGCAATTTCAGATTGTCCTGGTTAGAGGCGCTCTTTGTAAATTTATACCCATCCCTTTCCCTGGCCGGCGGTATTCTTCACGGGACAAGTCAGGGAGGTGTCACTGTGCATGTAGGAGGCATTTACTAAATGCACATTTTTTTAACAAGTGAATGAGTGGAAGACAGAAGGAGGGGGGGAGGAGGGTACATAAATGGCACCTTGATCCTTGCTAGATCCTTTCTAATTCCTCACACTCAGGGTGGGAGGTTGTGTTCTGCACAGGCGCCTGGCAAGGGAGCCTTTGCTCACTGGGGCTGTGACCACCCAGAGGAGTCTCTCTTTTTCTCATTCATCCAAAGGCATCATATGAGCTGGCAGCAGCTCCATGAGCATCTTGCTTTGCAGCCAAAAACATGAGAAAACAGACTGGGAGTAAGCAGAACGGAGTCCCAGGCTGGATTCTGCAGCTAAGTGAGAATGACTCCTCGTCTTCGGCTCTTTAAAATGATGAGTATGGATGAGAGTTTGTTTTGCACAATTGTTATCGTGTAGCTGCTGAGCCATGTCCTCTGCTGAAGTTGCCCTCAGAGGTCAGTAAGCACAGTGAGGAACTGAGGATGGACTGTTGGAAATGAGTGGGGCCTACACCCTTGCTCGCCGCCATGGCCATGCCATGCCTCGCCACACGAGGTTAAGAACCGCAAGAGTGGGTGTCTGTCTTTAACATTCTCTTTTGTGCTGCATTTCTGTGATTTTATAAGAACCTGCCAAGCAGGAAAATATCCCTTAGAGACTGTTGACAACTGCACACAAATGGAAACGATAAGCCCCACAGTTCCATTGCAGGCTGGCTGTTCAGCTGAGGGATGCTTTTCAAGTCTACCCAGCAGACCTTGGCTCCGCGAGCTGTCACTCAGCTATTCCTCTTCATTGAAGCCCTAGATCTTTGTCTCCACCCACGATCCTGTACAGATCTCTACTGTGGCTTACGTTCCCTCGATATTGGGAGATTCTTTATAAAGTCAGTCAGTCCCCTGTCAATCCCTGCTCCCTCAAGGGCCTACCTACAAATCTCTGCCTGATTGAATATTCATGGTGATCCACTGGATATTATGCCAGAAAAGCTCCATAGAGCCCTGTCTTTGGCCCTTCCTACATGCAACCCTTCTAATGCACGCAGCCTTCCCTGGGCTGTGGCCGGTGCCCCTTGCCCTTGCCCCCCAGTGCTGTTCCCACCACTTCTCTCTGTCATGCGCTCCTCCTTCTACTGATGCTAATCCCAATTCATCAACCCTTTATGCCTGAGGCTGCTCAGGCTTCCAGAGAAGCCTCTTCTGCATTACACCCCACCCTGTGACCCCAGTCACCACACAGAATAGAAGCTTTCCATGAACTTCATAGGGCTGCTTTCTGCAAAGGGGCGTCCCAGTTTCCCATTGCCTCCCTACAGGCAGATGCTTCACAAAAGCAACATCATTGACAAATCAACTAACATTTACTGGTACTGAGCACTTATCATGTGTTAAGACTTGTCATTAATTCTTTATAAATCTTGTCTTTCCTAAGGCATACCACAGTGTGTCCTGCATAGTAATGCAACTTTCCCACTTTGTTTTCTCATCTATAAGATGAGAGCATGTCTGCCTGCTGTGCTGTTACGTGGGGGAAATGATGAAGGACACAGCTTTGCAAAGGTGGTCAGTGGGCATCATAGTTCTTCCTCCTCTCCCCTCCTCATTTGTTCTTTGCTGTCTCTCCTCTGGGTCTGTTGTCAGGGAATAAGAAGCTCAATGGCCCAATCAGTGAGCATTGAGCCCAGTAGGAAGACACTGCAGCAGGAGCAGTGGTTTCCGTGGCTGCCCCATGAGTGTAGCAGACTGTGTGTTAATGAGGATGGATGAGGCTGTGTGCCAGGGAGGATCACTCCGAGAGGAAACCGGATACAGATAGTCATGATGGCCGAGATGAGGAGCTCCTCTGTGACCTGCCAGACTGGAACAGGTTCCCTTGTTCAGGGTTCAAACCACCTTTGTGTCCTTGTACTAATTGGGCATCCCCTGAGAACTGGCCCCAGAGGCAGTGTCTTTTGCTGGCCCATCCTATTTCCTGATAAGCAGATGGCATAAAACTGCTCCTAGAATTATACAGCCTCTTCGTGGTTCTGCCACCTACCCTCTGGGTGGCCTTGGATGGGTCACCCAACTTCTCTGGACCCTGATAACCCACCTGATAAAGGGGTATCCTCCCTGCCCTCAGCATAGGGCTGTTGTGGGAATTAAATGGAGTCGGAGTGTAAAAGATGCCGTGAACCCAAGACTAGACCCGAGTGTTCCATCCTTTGTGAAGTGTTCCTCACCTTCCTACATGAACTTACTGTGGATTCCTCTGGATTGCCTCGGGAATGTGAAAACGTTCCTCTGGGGTAGCCGTTCCTGCAGCCTGCCCTGAGTAAATAGGGCAGTGTCAGCTGCCTGAAGACCATCATCTCTATGGGGGCAAGCGGACAGGATATGGATCTTGCTCACCTTTACATATGCACCATATGCAGCGCAGTGCCTGTTACATGGTAGATGCTCAATAAACGTTTAATGAATAAAAGAATAAAGGCCACTCTCTGCCTGGACTCAGCCTGTGAGTTATCTATTGTGTGCTATTCAGTGTCTGGAGGTGGAAGATTTCTGTTTCAGGTCCACACTCCCCAGCTTGGGGGACAGGCCCCTGTTGAACAGGCTGGTAGTGTAAGCGGGAAACAGAATGGTAGAGTCTGGATATGAAGCACAGACCCCAGCTCATTCCTTCCATCAATTTCTTATGTCCAGTCATCGAAAACTTTGAGGAAACTAGATGGAATCTACAAAGCAATTGCCTCTTGTTTCTGAAATTGCTTCCTTGTCTTCTGGATGAGTCCCTGAAATGGCTTCAGAGAGCCCTGGTTGTTTACTATCCAGCCCACTGATGGGAGTGATTGCTCATCAAACCCGAGAACCCAAACAAGCTCAAGAGGGACCACAGAGGGCCTTGACTGGAGAGGTCACAGACAAATGGCTGCCCAGCGGATTGGCCAATATTACGCAACAAACATGATTAAAGGCCGGAAAATAGGGCCTGTGAGGAAAGGATGAAGCCCTCTGTGAGATTTATCGTGGTGGAGAACAAATAACAATGTGCAAGTGTGGAATTTTCTCCAAGAAGGATGGTTATGCCCAGCTCAATGAGGCCAAACAGGAGAGTAGGGCATGGACTGCCACGTGCGGGGCTTTGTCCAGACACAGTAAGAACGTGCCCACTGCTTGGCAGCCGGCACAGCTCCCAGGAGCAGTTTGCAATCAGGAAGAATGGTGAACCCAAGTCTAGCAAAGAAACCCAACATTTTTTTGTATCTGGGGGCTGCAAAGACAGGGCGTGATGAGTGTTTATAGTTCCTCGTATGACTGGATCCAGGACTCCTGAGTGGCCCACCAGATAGGTGTGTGGAGAAGAGAGTCAGAGACGCTCCCCCCTCTCCCCCGCAATGTCTAGTCTGTGGCTAGGCAAAGCCCACACTCCTTGACATGGGTCCTGCCACTGGCCTGGAGCACAGGTGAGCCTGCAGAGAGGTGAGCAATCCCTCCCTGTCTCCTAATCAGCTAATGACTGACCGGAAGACATCATTAAGGATTGCAACTAGGATAACAAGTGTCTTACAACATTGAGAGATTATATTTTGGCATAGAGTTTTATCCATTAATTCATGAATGAACATTGAATGATCTTTATCAGGAACTGTTAGTATATCTATGGAGTGTGTATTGAATCTGTTAAAAATAAAAATATTTATAATACATATAAAAGTCATCTGTTGGTCAATATTCAGTTCCATAGGAAACTCTTATTTGAAAATATACTTAGAATGTGTTTCATCATAAGATATTGTAAGACACGTAGACATGGAAAAGATTGTTATTTTGTACTCACAGATCCCTAGAATCAGAAGGCACAGCATGTGGAGCAGGGCCACACAGAGAAGCACCAGGGTCAGTTAGGAGGCAGGGAGAATAAGGGGAACGGCAAGCTAGGCACGTTGATGGCATGTGGGCTCTGGACTGGTCAGTGTGCACACTAAAGGCATGCTCAGAGCAAGTCATTCACTATCTAGGAATTAGCTAACCAGGGAGGGGCAGACCCTCCACAGTCAGCAAGGCCCCAGGTGTCAAGAGCGTCAAGAATACAGAAAATATAGCAAATCAACTCTATATCCAAAGATATAAACGGGAACAGTTTACAGCCATGTTGTTGGTGGTGAACAACTGGAAATTAGTGAAACTCAGAGAGATGCAGAAAAATTTCAGGCAACACCATGCAAAGAGAAAAACAGACTAGTTGGATAGGAATGAGAGAAAGCACATTTAGAGAAGTAGGGCTAAGGGACAGAGAGCAGAGACTAAAGCTTGCCCATTTCTCCCCTCCCCTACCTTCTATCCTGCTCTTCCTTGGGAGGGAGGGCAAGGCAGTGTGAATGCACCATCTGTAGAGCACCCAAGGAGGAAGGATGGCTTGTCCAGTTGGGATGCCTGCTAACTAAGGGTGCCGCCAGTGAGGGTTTCTCCCCATCATGGCCGAGAGCTCTGTCTGTGTAGCCAGAGGAATGGATCAGGCAACCGCTGAAACTCCCCCATCCCCTGAACGCAGGAAAGAGTGCTGTGCTATTACCAGGGTTAATATTGTTAGCAGGGCCTGTAGCCATCACCAGCACTAGAGGCGATGGCTGGACACCCTCAGTGGGAGCTTCCCGTTACTTTCCTCCTTCCAGAGATGATGAATACGCTGACAAGGCTTTGTTCACTACAACACCCTGTGTAATTTTAAGAGGCAGTGAATTTGTTGAACACCTGCTGGATCTAGGCACGGCGTTAGGTGCTGGAATATAGCAATGAACATGGGGAACCCACGTCATGCCCTCATTTAGTAGGAGATGGATGACAAGTAAACAAAATAGTTAGCTTGGTAGTTTAGTTAGTTGCACATTGTGTAAACTCAGTGACGGAACAAACAGGGGTGTATGGAGGAGAATAATAAAGTGGGCCTATTTCCAGGGATCAGGTTTGGCTCCCCTAAAGGGGGACTCATGCAAACCAAGCCTGAGAAGCTGAGAGAAAGCCGCTGGCAGTGTGGGGAGAGCCTCCACACAGACAGATGGACCAGGCAGCCCAGCGAGGCAAGACTGTGACTTGTTCTAGGAACTGCACTGAGGAACCTCAAGGAATTAGGATTTTACTTCAAGGACAGTGGGAGGGTTGGAAACAGAGGCCTGGCATGATTACCAGCAAATGAATGGTTTTAAAAGATCACCTTGGCATCTCTATGGAGATTGAATTTCAGGGAGGAAAAATGAGGCAACAACAACAACCAGCTAAGAGATTATTGAATAGTGAAGTCCAGAGAGAGGGCAGTGCCATGGGCAGCTGTTGGCTTCAGGGTGTACTTCGGAATGGCAGAGCCAGCAAGTAAGTGGGATCATGGGGGAGGGGAGCAGGGGGAAGAGAAGCAAGGGTAACTTTCCGGCGTGGATATGGGCTGGTGGTGCCATTGTTGAGATGGGGAAGGCCGGGGAGAGAAGATGCCGGGGAAATTATTTCAGGTTCATCATCATCATCATCATCATCATCATCATCATCATCATCAATGCTGCTCAGCCCCAGCTCAGGTCTCAGGAAAGGTGTTCTTAGTATCAGCACGTGATTTGGCCTTAATGCATCACTGTCTCCTGCCTGGTGTCCCTGTCCTCATTCTTGACTCAGGAGTTGTGTTGCTCAACCTTGTGCTGTCGGCTTTTGGGGGAGGGGCCGTTCTTTGCTGTCCTGCGCATTACAGTGTGAGCAGCAGCAGGAGCAGCCTCTCCCCTCGTCACGACAATCATGTCTCCTTCGGGACAAAATGTGGGAGCCGCTGCTCTAGAAAGATGGGTCTGGAGCACATGACTGAGAAGACGATGTAAACGTTCCCCTAGAAAGGACCTGCTAGCAGTGTGGAGGCTTCTCTGCTCTCCTGCCTCTTGCATTGGGCATATCCTGCAGTTTCTGGGTGAACTGCAGTCTGTGGCTGGGGGAAGGCCTCAATCAGCAGCAAAAAATAACACATCCACATAAATACCAGGCGCCCATGCTAAGCTCTGTCCATGATTTTCCCACTTGGTTTCCATGACCGCTTATTCGTCAGACAGGACAGTAGAGGCTCAGAGAGGGTGGGTGGCATGCCTGTGACAATGAAGGTGTCCAGGGGCAGGGGCAGGGGCAGGGTTTGAACTCGGGCCTTTGATACCAGCCCCCTGGCTCTTCCCTTGTTATCACAGTTGCCTTCACTGGAGACTGAGGCACGACTTGAAATGGCATCTGTGTCTGAGGAGGCCGCAGCTTCAGAAGGGAGAAAAGACGGAAGCTGCGACCCCTACTGATGCCACCAGTTGCACTCCTGTTCTCCCAGCTTGATCCTCAGGCCAAGCTTGTGGAGCTTGTTGCTGAAGGTCCAGTGTCATCCCTGGGAGGCCTCCCTGGAGAGAGCCTCTGGCTGCCACACCTCACCTCCCAGCCACCCCTTCCCCCCCACACACACACCCTCAGTACCAGCATCCTAGCAGCCCTCTCAGCTCAGTCTCCCACCATAGTGCGCCACACCATTATTGAAAAACAGCAACCTTATGGCTGAACAAAGGAGATTTAGTAAATTTGGGTCTCTCCCTAATAAGAGCAAAATAGGGAAAATTTCCATTCTGATGCCCACCTTGGTGCACGATTCCCCAAGCACACCCTCCTCCCCAGATATGCAGGCGACCTCTTGGGGCATTTCCAACCCAAGTCTCAGAGGCTCCATGTGGAAGGTTCTGGGCTCAGTCCCTCAAGGGATATGAGGGGCATGGGCTTCCTTCACTCATCCCAGTGATTTTTAACCAGTCCAGCCCAGGAAGCACATCACAGTGACAAAGTTAAGTCTTTAAGTTCCTCAAGAATTGTCTAATACCATTTAGTATTTCTCATAGTTCCTAAGAAATTCCTTTGTAAAGCATTCCATAGTGTTTGCTAAATCGATGGATAGATGAAAAAATGGAAAGATAAGAGGAGTACATGGGTAGGTGCATGGATGGATGGCAAGTTGAATGGATGAATGGAAAGGAGGGAGAAAGGGAGGATTAAGAGTTCTTCAACTCCAGGTCATTCATAAAATCTCATAATTTATTCAGCTAAAGTTATGGCTTTTGAGAAAACACCAGTGGGATGGTATGTAAGGTTTTTAAAATAAAAAATATATACACATTTGTATTAAACAGCACGTCGTCCACTTGTGGCAGGGTAAAGTGGAATGTAAATTCAGGCGTTGCTTTTACAAATCCGATCGTCCCACTATTCACTGTGTCATATACTTGTGACTTTAAAGTATACTTTAGGGAAAATGTAAATTAGAATTATCCCTGTTATCTCCCTTCTCAAGAGATTGTTCAGGAAGAGTGTACCAGTAGCCTGTGCAGCAACTAGCTGCAGGTGGAACGCTGGCCCCACCAGGTGTTGATGTGGCATCTCCTGCAAGTCTGTGGCCTCTGAGCATGCCACCTCATCCACAAAGTGGGGATAATAGTGCTACCTACTTCAAAAGGGGGCTGAATCAATGAGATCACCTTTGTCAAGCTCTTGACATGGGGCTTGGTATACAGCAAGCACTCAACAAATAATAGCTGTTATTCTTCTCCACATTACTAAATGACTCCTTTCCATAGTGAAAACCCTTCCTGGATCTTTTAAAAGGTTTTTAGTTTTTAAAAACATATGGAAGAATAGGAAGAAAAATTGCCTCGAGCTAAGGTGACCAGATTTTAACATTGGTAAAGCGGGACACCATTGACGGGGGGGGGGGGGGGGGTGTCTTTTTATTATTATTATTACTTAAAATATTACAAAGAGTAGTACATATGTCTCTTTCCAAAAATCGTGACTTTTTTAAAACGCCGCGGGACACGGAACAAACTGTTAAAAATCAGGACTGTCCCGCCAAAAGCGGGATGTCTGGTCACCTTACTCAAGTCACACCATTTATTATGATAAAAGGAAAAGTGAAAGCCACAGCCTCCTGTCCTTCAACCCCACCCCCATTAGTCAAGTGCCTTTAACATTTTGCTGTGCTTTGCATGTCTATGTGAGTACATACACGTATCTTGTTATACCAAAGTGAAGTAACGGTATCCTTATTGGTCTAGAACTCACTTGACTTGATACGTCATGGAGAAGGCTCCTGCTCAGCTCATTCAGATCTATCCTGTTCCTGTTTAAATCGCTGCATAGTATTTCACGGTAAAAAACGTGCCATCACTTATGTGGCCAGCCCCCCTGTGGATGGACATTCAGGTTGTAATTCTTATAGATCTCAAGAGTGATAAGATGTGGGGCATCTGCTTATACATTTTGTGAATACATGCCTAGCACCTGTAAGGCATTTGGGAAAGAGCTCTTGAATTTAAGAATTTAAGATTGGTTTTGTTTAAATTTACAGTATACCATAGATTTTGTGTCGCTTTCCTCCTATTTAGATGAACTGTGATTAACATCACAATGAGCCCAGTCCCCATACCCACCTGGGCCCTTGCCCCATCCCTTAGGAGAACATGTTTCTCATATATGTAGGGACTAAGGGGCAGACGACTCCATTTTCCATCCTGCCTGAATGATTTTAAGTCTATTCACCTCAAGAAAGGAATGCAGGAGGTGAAGCTGGCTTCCCTTTGCACCCAGGCCCAGTCATATGCTCACTTCCTTGAAAGCCCGTGTTGAGTTCCCGGAAGCAGTAGCTAGGAAAGCTCAGAGTTCCACCTTCTGGGGAGGGCCTGTCCTGCCCCAGGCAAAGAAAACAGTCAAGCCAAAAAGGGAACCCTTGTTTATCAGCACCAGGTGCAGGCTGTTTGTTGAAGGAATCAAAAGCCAGCAGTTGGCTAATGTTTCTGCTCCTCTCTCCGTTAACAGAAGAAACATTCAAACCTGTAAAGAATTCTTGTGAATTTATTTGAGCCAAACTGTGAGCAGTTGTCAGGAAGCAGAATCTCAACACATTGAGCTAATGCTCTCAAGAATGGCGGTTTTTCACCTAGTTTTATAAATGACCATGAGATGAGGAGACGTGAATTACATAAAATCCATTGGGGATAGATCAGGGAGGTGGGAGAAAGCAAAGGGTGGGGGGAGGTGGTTCTGTGATTGGATAAAAGGTAAAATGGTAGACACATGCTTCTTTTACATAGGGTATAGGATACATAGGTGTTAACAATTAGCAATTCACAGGATACCAATAACAGTGAGGGAATCTCTGCTCTCAGTCCTGGTGCCCTGAGGGATCCTGAAAAAGGGACGCACAAGTTATGTTGACATTCCAAGCTTAGGTTTCAGTAGATGCCAAAAGACAATATGCTCGGTTAAGATCAACCTTGATTTCTGTCAGGGACGATAGGAGCCTAGGACATGCCTACCCACCGCAGACTGCTTTATAATAAAAAAAGTGTTACTTTCAGACCATCCTTTGTGGTTATTTCCGGTCTCAGATTGCAGGGCTGCCACACAGGCCTCCCCAGAGTTTGTCAGGTTAGCCTGTGGCCCCTTCACATCCACATCTCAAACTTTCAGTTGCTGCCCGTTACCCACCTCCTCAGACCAGCACTCAATGTCTTCAACCACTTGGCTTCATCCCCCAAAGGACATGGCCCTACTATTCGTTCCTTATCTCCCCGACACACTGTGTGTCCTTTCTGCTTCTCCGCTGCTCCCCGCTCCCTCTGCCTTCCCGAAGGCATTCAGGACTTGGTAGAGGCCACCGCACCCGGAAGCCTTGGCTAGAACCATGTGTCTGTCTTTTCAATTACTTTCCTATTCACGATGCCTCTCATAGTCAGCCTTGCATTGCTGCTGTTTGTGTAGATATGGCGTATGTCCTATTAGATTATCAGGGCCTAGAGGACAGGGATCAGGGCACATGAAGCATTTTTTATTATCTGCTGTTCCCTGCATATAATAAGCACTTAGTGCAGATTTTAAAACATTGCACGAAGAGCGTGACTTACAGCCACACTTAATTTTTTGAGGTGTGTTTCCCCCCATTAGAACCTAGCTGATGGGCTTTCTGAACTACATAGAGGAGATGGGTGAAGGCAGGCTTCCTAGAACACCTATAGCTCTCCACCTCCAGGAGTGTGGGCTGCCCCAGTGTGGGGCAGAGAGCGGCATGGGCCTCAGCTGAAGGGAGGGAGGGGCAGAGAGAGGGCCAGAGGTTGACAGATGGGAGGGAACTCAGAAACTTAGACTGGGCAGGCTCTTTCCTCCGTTTCCTGTTGAGTTGCTCTAGCTGTCTGCCCACAGGTGAAGTGAAAGCTTCTCTCGAATGGTGGAGTCATGCCCCACCCTTACCCTCAGCCTGGCCCAGCTTTGTCTACTCCCACCCTCCCACCCACTCCTGCAGGAAAGGGAGCTTGGGGAAGGGAAAGCATTCCTGAAGTAGAGAAATAGCCCTACGCCAAGGTGCCCTCTGAAATGGTGGTAGCTCTGGCTGTAAAGGCCATTAATGGGGGAGACCCAACACCCAAAGCTCCAGAGCCGTCTCCCCTAAAATGACCTGATCAGACATAGGCACGCCCAGCCTGAGGTCCCCAGGGCCTGTCGCCATGGAGGAGAGGGAACTGGGTGGCCTTGAACAAGTCATTTATTTGGACTTCGGCTCCTCATCTATGAAAAGACAAGACTGAATGTAGGTCCCACCCAGCTCTACGAGGTCAGGACCTGCCTTCCTGCTCTACAGTCTGATCCCCGGTTCAGCCGATCTGCCCTCTCATAACTGGGATCCTGGTGGAGGACAGCGGATGGGGAGCAGAGCTGCAGCATGTGGTGAAGGGCAGTTGCCATCCCCCCAGCACCAATGCCCTAGCTTTTAGGGGGTTTCCAGTGTAGAATTAAGATGGAGGAAAGGAGGGCCTACCGACCTACCTGTAACTGAGCCAGAATGTCCAGGTGATCACCACCCTCACCCGCATGTGCATCGGAACCTGCTGTCTGACTCCTCAGGAGTTAGCATATTCCTGACTGTCTTGAAAAGGTGCAGGATGACTCTCCTACAGCTGCTGTAACGAGTTACCACAAACTTAGTGGCTTAAACAACACAAACTTATTATCTTACATTTCTGGTGGTCAGGAATCCAAAACAGGCCTCACTGAGATGAAGTCAAGGTGTGAACAGGGCTGCATTCCTCTCAGAAGCTCCGGGAGGCGGGGGTGGGGGGGGTTGGGGGGTACGGGGGGAAGGGGTCTGCTTCCTGGCCTTTCCCATCTCCTAGACACTGCCTGCACTCCTTGGCTCCTGGCCACATGTCTGTGAGCTCTGGTTCCATCGTCACATCCCTTCTCGGACTAACCCTCCTTTATCCCTCTTATAATCGTCCTGTGATTATACTGGCCCTCCCAGGTAGTCCAGGATAGTCTCCTCATCTCAAGATCCTTAACTTAATGACATTCGCAAAGCTCCTTTTGCCATGCAAGGTAGCATAGCCATAGGCTTCGGGGGGACCAGCCCTCATCGGGGCTTCTCACTGGAAAGCCTTGTTCTCTGTCCTCCCTGGTCCTCACTTCTCTGGGAACTGGGACTATATGACAGATTCAAGGGCCTCTTCTCGAAGCTCCTGTTGGATGACAGGCAAATAGCACTGGAGTTCTGAGAGCTGAGTTCAGCAGAACAGACACGGTAACAGGCCTGAAAGGAAGGTTTGCTTTGGATAAACCTCCGTTCAGATACCGGAGAGCCAACTCTCCGCTTTCCCTCTGGACCGCCAGTGTGCGCAGCAAACATCCCTGTTCCTGGTAGACGCAGCTTCTAAAACCGTTAAAGCTTTCAAAAGCTCCTTGATATTAGCCGTTGGTTTATTCTTTTCCCCAAAAGCTTAAGGAAGCATAAAATTTTAAAGCTGGAAGGGACCTTGGAGAAGAGATGCATTATTTAATTTATATTTTTAATTTTCCCAATTCAGCGACTGGGGGGAGATGAGTTCATCCACTCTGTTTCCCTTTGCTCCATGGCCTGTTCCCCTCACCGCCCTCTCCTCTGGCCAACCCTGCTTCCCAGGCCCGCTGTCTCCTCAGCACCATCCTCTGATGTGCTTTGCTCTCCTGAAACACGCTCACACGGGGCTGTGGGGTCCCTGGCTATCCGTGGTTAGAGTGCAGCAGGGCTTCCGTCCACTCCCGGTATCTTCACTGAACAGCAAGGGCAGCTGTGCACAGACAGGAGGCCCCAGGGACAGGGCCCCGGCACACACAGGGTCCCCACTTTGTAAGTCAGGGGAGGAGTCCCCCAGGGGCATCCCCCGGTGCAGCCTGCAGGCGAAGGCTCACGGGAAAATAGTCCCAGTGCCTGGTTCTGCTAGATCAGTGAGAACTGAGAGGGCTGGAGGCTGTTTCCATCTGAACCTCAGGGAGAGGGGAGCCCTGTGACCCAGGTTACTCCCAGAGGAGTAACAGGACCGCCCCCCGCGTTTGTCAGCCCAGCCTAACCCCGAGATGACTCTCCGGCGGGAAGGTGGGGGTCCACTGTTTGGAAGTCCAAATAAATGGACCTTTTAAAGGATGCCAGGAACGGCAAACCCACCTTGTCCCGCCCACGAAGCTCCTGCCTAAATGCAGGTCAGACATGGGGAGGGAGTAGGGGTACCCCTTGCCCACCATAAAGCACCTCACTTTTCTGCATGGAGTCAGCATCTGCCGCCCAGGGATCGCATCCTGAGCCACCCTGAGTTTTAGAGCTGAGAGAGGGTTTGACTGGTGAGCCAGCCTCCTGGAGAGCTGGGCCGAGCTGGCCTGGGGGGAGGGGGCTACTGCAAGGTCTGCCCATGCCCTCCGCAGGGTCTTGGTTCAAACTGTCAAGCCAGTATTTCCTTCCTTCTCAAACCCACCTGAGCAGGAAAGACTAACCCTAAGGAGGCCCCAACCAGCACCCTGTCCTTGGCTAGCTGTGGTGGCGCATACCATTTCCTCCAAAGGTAACTTTTGGGCTCAAGCAGAATGAGCCCCTGTGGTCCCACAGATGCCCCGTCCTAGTCCCCGAAGCCTGTGCTTCTGGTACGCACAGGGCAAAGGGGTTTAAGGTTGGGAGATTCTCCTGGTTACCAGGTTGTTAGGGCCTTGTCAGGGATGGGGACGAGGGTGCGCTGCAGGAGGGGCTGGGAAGGTGCTGCACGACTGGCCTGCAGGTGGATGATGCAGCCAGGAATGCGGGGAACCAGGGTCTCTCTTGGGCCTCCAGAAGTAACCAGACCTTCCACACCCTAATTTCAGGCCAGTGAGACCCATTTCAGACTTGCGATGTCAGGAACTGTAGAGTAATAAATGAGAGTATGGGAACCTGCTCTAGCAGTTGTAGGACACTATCCCTCCCCCCCTTTCCCCCCCTCGTCCCCCCAGCCCAGGGAGGAGGAAAACAGCAAGCAGTGAGGGTGTCCTGCAGTCTCCTCTCCTGGAACAGGGGCACCCTGGATCCTGCCTTCAGGACTCCACTCCTCCTCCGCCCCACTGGCCGCCCAGCAGAGCAGGGGCTCTGTGCCAGACTGTGTGGGGAGCAGTTTTGGGGGCCCTGCCTGGCCTCAGCTGCAGACCTCAGTCAGCATCCTCATCCTGGGCCTGTCGGTTCTGGCTCTGAGTGCAGCCTTTGTGGCCCTCGGCTCCTCGGGTTGCAGCCGGGCACTCAGAGCAGTTCTGCTGGTTCCCCTGCGAGCTCCTCCCCTGCAATGGGCACTCAGCCCGGAGGGCAGGGTCTCAGGGAGAGCTCCTCCCAGGTCTCAGTCCCCCAGGGGGAAACCGCCAATGCTCCCCACTCCTCTCTCACACAGAGGACTGTCCCCTTTGCGGGGACGCAAGGTCACCCCACACCGCATTGGTTTGGCTTCTCATGGAAGGATTGTGACACCTGTTCCCGGGCAGCAGCCAGGATTTCGGCTCCCAGACAGCAGGCCTTCCCTGCCTCCACCAGCAGCAGGTGAAGCCAGCCAGATGAGCCCAGTGGCAGGCGGAGGGACACAGTGACTCACTCCTATAAGCATGGAAGTTGTAAGGCAGCATCTGAGGACTGTGCCCTGGCGGATGTGCCGTGTCATCTTAGGCCTCTCTCTGTGGCCGGAAGGGAACAGTACCTGTGGACTGGGCTCCTGAGGAAGGGGTGGGTAGTTAGGGGGCTGTAAGGGTGGTGCAGTCCCTGGGGCTGATGACAGTGGGGACTCCTGCACTCCCTGACATAAAGGGGCAAGGGTGGGGGTGGTTTGGGCCCAGAGAAGGAATGAAAGGCCACTGAGGAGCTGGAGCTGACCCCTATGACTCATGAGCACAGGCTGGAGCCGTATATGCCCCAACTGACTTCCCTGCCTACCCACCACCAGAGTCTCCTGCTGATGATCCCCACTGGCTGAGCCCAGCTGGAAAGCAGAGGGTTGGGGGATTGGGGGTACACAGGGTGGAGAGGGTGAGAGCGGATGGAGAGAGTTAGCAGAACACACCAGCAGCTCACTCCTTCCTGTTCTTTGTCGCGTCTCTCAGTCCAGGTGTCATCTCCAGGGGAAGCCTTCACTGACCTCTGCACCCACAGTAGGGCCCTTGATCTTGGGCCTGGGGCACAGCATCTGTGCAGGCTGTAATGAGCTGTGGGTTGGTTGTTGACTCCGTCCTGTGTGTCACGACAGCACCGAGAACTTGTGTGACTCACTGGAAGGAAAGCCTGGTAAGGGAGGGGTTTTCTTTCTCAATCATATTCCTGGCGACGAGCACTATGCCTGGCAGCTATTCTCATTTTGCAGAATAGACCCATAAACTACCATTTAGTGGGTGAGTGAGTGAGTAAGTGAATGAGTGAAAAGGAAATCTGGAGGATGAGTAGGAGGTACCCAGGTAATGTGTCACCTTACGAGAAAGCAGCCAGGAGAAGCTCAACACAGCCACCTCTCCCCACAGTCACGGCTCCCCACCTACCAGGCTCACCCCATATGAGGGAGTGCTGTCCCCAGGCTGTTTCCCTTCAGTGTGCTCCCACAAGGGATCAGACCCCCCTCCACCCCCACTCTTACTTACAGGCAGGAAAGTGAGCCTTGGCTGTAAAGAAATGGCACAGCAGGCAGGTCCCCTGCTGGGACCGTCCGCAGTGTGTGGTGTGTGTAAACGTGTAGAAGGTTAGGATCTGAGTGGGAGCAGCACCCAGGATAGAGCACGAGGAGTTTCAGAGCGCATCTTCTAGTATTTCCCGGGCTGTTCCAAACTGAGGTGGTCATCTCATTCAAACAGTCAGTTGCACCCTGGCCGCTGTGACTCTGTTTGTTGGAGTGTGATCCGTACTCCAAAAAGTCTCGGATTCAACAGGGCGCATGCCTGGGTTTCGAGTTTAGTCCCTGGTTGGGACATGTACAAGGCAACCAATCCATGTTTCTGTCTCCTTTCCTCTCTGTAAAATCAATGAAGCATATCATAGGAAAAGGATTTTTTTTAAAAAAGATGTCAGTTGTGGGGAGTGTCATACAGGCTGGGACAAGAGTAGGTTTACAGCTGTCCTTACGGAAAAATAATACAATAATCTTAACTAATAAAAGCGTAATATTAAAATTAATCATTTCTCTGGGACGAGGTAAGCCACGCCCACCAGCCAATCAGAGCGACTGTATGCAAATTAACCCAGCCAACATGGAGGCTGCCACACAGGGACCTGAGTAAATGGCAGCGTCCGTTGCAGCAGGAGTGAAACCGAAACTGTTTGCAGCCCTTGGCGGGCAGACTCCGAAACATGTTTGCAATAATGTATCAATCATAGAATCCTCGGGAGCTAAAGGAAACAGCAGGCCTGGCCTGACTTACTAAGAGTAACATTGTGTCATTATAGAAGCCGTGAAGCAGAAGAGGTTTCGTTATCTCAGCCCACCTCACTTTAAAGGAACAGTGTGTCAATTATAGAAGATAAATAAACCCCAGAAACCTGTGTCCAGCCAGCCTTGCTGGGACATTGGGTCAATGGGAGCTGTGGGCAGCCTTAAAGCCTGAAAGCACCAATCAGCCCATCACCCACGCTGGCCACAACCCAATGGGGTGAGGGACGTTCCTGTGGGGGTTGGCCAGTCTGCCCACAGCCATCAGCCCGTCACCTAGTCTGGCCAGGCATGCCAGCAGGTGGACATCCCCAGAGGGGTCCCAGGCTGTGAGAGGGCACAGGCTGGGCTGAGGGACCCCCCGAGTGCACAAATTTTTGTGTACCGGGCCCCTAATTCATAAATAATAATACAAGAATAAACTGTTTCACAGGCTCACAACTGTAAACCTACTTTTGCTACGTCCAACATATTCCAATTATGGAGTATACAAAAAGATAAGCATAGCATTCAAGAATTAGATATAAAAATGATTTTAAAATATTTAGAAAACAGCCCTGGTCTGTGTGACTCCGCACCAAAAAGTTGCCAGTTCAATTCCCAGTCAGAGCACATACCCAGGTTTCAGGCTTGTTGGGGCATGCAGGAGGCAGCCTATCAATGTCTCTCTCTCTCCCCCCCCCCATCTTCTCTCTCTAAAATCAATAAAAACATATTTTAAAAAATATTTAGAACATTCATAAATTTTAAATGGCATTCATTTTAATTCAAATACAAGAGACCATATAGGAGGTAATAAAAGGACGGACTGAAAATGTTTTTAAGAGCAACAGTGAGGTTGTCAAGGAAAGAATAAAAAGAAGCAAATAGCATTGGAACTGGCATTGGAAAGGGCAAGGAGCACAATAGATTCCATACAAAATGTGAACAGGGATGTGAAAACAAGCTACAGATGCTTTCCAGATGCAGAGCAAAAAGGAGTCGAGTGGAGGTGGCCAGTAGAGATACCTCGGGGCTTCTGTTCAGAGAATAAAAGCTACTATGCAGATACAGGGAGTTGAAGAGAAAAGGTGGTAAACTCTTTTATTTTTTTGTAAATGTATTTTTATTGATTTCAGAGGGGAAGGGAGAGGGAGAGAGAGCTAGAAACAGCAATGAAGACAGAGATTCATTGATCGGCTGCCTCCTCATGCCCCCTACTGGGGATTGAGCCCAAAACCTGAGCATGTGCCCTGACCGGAAATGGAACCCTGACCTCCTGGTTCATAGGTCGATGCTCAACCATTCTGCCACACTGGCCGGGCAGGGGATTCACTTTTTAAAATAGAATCTAATCAATGGAAAGGGTTAAATAGGACAGAGTAGAAGAAAACTTTCCTGAATTTAGAAAGACTCGAATGAATGGGTGGAATGTGCTCCTTGAGTACAATTAGTTGTTGGCTGTTTTCTTTTTAATTTCAGGATAAGCATAGAATTAGGTAAATGTCCAGGTAAGGAATTTAAAAACAGAAGGGAAAACAAAAACTCTCTACCAAGAAACATGAGCTAGATTGGCCACAGAGATCTCCATAGTGTAAGGTGATGTAAACTTAAAAAAGAGAAACTTAAAAAAAAGAAAAAAGTAATTTAAGAGAGAGAGGGAGAGAGAGATGCTATACCAGGGAGGGAAAGGTTTTCACCCAAGAACACATCAGCCAGGCAGGCTGTGGTTTACTTCTCCAGGCAATTCTGAGACTTTCCCAGATATGAAAAAATCCTAACCTGGATACCTGGCAGCCAAAAGGTAGCCAGAGAGCCACAAACCAAGACCGTGGCACTAGTGGCTCCCTTGGCCCCTACTTAGACACATAGGTCTAAAAATCAATTGTTGGCACAGTTACAAAACAATGCAAAAACCATGATTCTTGAAAGCAAAAGGAAAAACAAAGAACAACATTGTAATAATCACTTATCACTATTAAACAGGGCCAAAATTTTGATAGTTTAATGCGGCGATTTTCAACAAGTGTGCCACATGAATTTTAAAAGCATCAATACCTGACTACTTAGTCGGGGCACTGACCTCTTTTCCCTTAGATTGTCAAAGAGATGACAGCAGCCAATACAACAATAATTGTCCAGTGTGAATGAATCAAAATGATACCAGATCCGCAAAAAATAGAACATAGTTTTTGGTGTGCCACAGGATTTCAGTCATTAGTTTAGGTGTGCCATGAGATTAAACGGGCAGAAAAATCACTGGTCTAACAGGTAAGTCTGGGAGGAAGAGAGAAGATGTAAGTATCTGATAGCATTCTCCTTCTGTTAAGTATACGAGACATTAGGTAATTTTTCCTTATTGATTTTGATAATACATAAAATAAGGTTTGACAATATTTGTAAAATTGAAAGTAACTATTAGTTCCACTAAAAATAACATTGTAGGATAGAAAAAACAAAACACGGTCTCATAAAGATAATGATATGAAGTAAACATCAAAGAAAAAAATATAAAGCAAAATAATAATAACGCGGATAAGGCAAAAATAAGAACAAATCAGGTATGAGATAAAGATAAATGGATTCGCCAAGCTGGGGGGCTTCTCAGTGGTTGAGCATCAACCCCTGAACCAGGAGCTCACAGTTCAATTCCAGGTCAGGGCACATGCCCATGTTTCAGGCTCGATCCCCAGGAGGGGACGTGCAGGAAGCAGCCGATCAATGATTGTCATCATTCACGTTTCTATCTCTCTCTCCCTCTCGCTTCCTCTCTGAAATCAATAAAAATGTAAAATTAAAAATTAAAAAAGGTAAATGGATTCGACTTCTATGTCAAGAAATAAAGCTTAGCCTTATGTTATCTGCAATAACTACACCAAGTGCTCTCCTGGCCATGAGCACACTCACGCCCTTTGCCCTGTCAGGTGTGCATCTCCTAAACCCTAAAGGTCTTCACGAGGTTTGCAACCAGGGGAGCAATGAATGGACAGCGGTAGCTCACCCTGAGCCTGTCTCGAGGCCCCATTGTCCCTGACTTCCAATGAGCCAAAGCTGCCCCCCACCACCGCAATCCTGTCGCTTCTTTGACCCTAAGCCCTTTGTTTCACTGTCCCCAGCTTCAATAAATGTATTCTTCAAATAAAGTTTTTTAAAAAAGAAATACATCTATAGCATAATTACTTCAAATTGAAAAGTTCAAAACTGGACAGAAAAATACCAGGTGATATAAAAACAAATAAATAAATAAAGCAACGAAATGGTGCATAGAACCCAAGTGATCAATCATGTATTGAATAGTCATTTTTTTAAATTAATGAAGCAAATACTCTAATGAAGATCTAATGCACCTGTCTTTTCATATAGTAATAATATCACAAAATAACTGGAATTAAAGAAAGACAAATAATAAGGCCATAATAATAATGCTAGAGCAATTCAGAGATTAATAAGGCCATAATTGTCTGTACAAATATTTAATGATTAAGTATTTATATCACTAACCTACAAAGTGGTCAAAATGGTTTTTCTTTTGACCATGGGATATTTACAAAACTTGACCATATCCTGGGCCTGAAGGAATGCGTGAGTGAATTGACTGAGCAAAAATGAATGAAAGTAAATGAAGTACCCATTCATCTCAGAATTTACAAAGATACAGTTAAACAGTGCATTGGAAATTAGCAGGTCATGATTTATAAAGATAAAAGCAGAGATTAATAAACCACAAAGCAAAATGGATTAATTGATCCAAAAATTGTGGCTTAAAGAAAAATATAAATAATTATCCGAAGTGAGTATCCACACTACTGAGTAAGAGCTCAGGAGAGAGAAATGCACAGAATAAGGACCGAAATAGGGAAATCACAGATGCAGAAAACAGTGCTTTTTATATCCACAAAAAGAGCAATTTTCTAAGTGACTGTAAATTATCAAAATTGACTTTTTTAAAAAGTTTAAATGCCTGAGTAGATGAAAATTCATAGAAGAAATAAAAAAAAAATTATCAACGACTTGCCCTCTAAAATGAAATGGAGCAGAGATATATTGGCAGGCAATATGGGAGCCTTATGCTACATAAAATTTTCAAAGTGAACCCATTATGTTGTTACGTTTCCAATTGAAAGAGTTTATTTTACCCTCTTCTCCCTGATGTCCCTCTACTATAAGTATAATCAATGGGACAAATGATCTTCCACTTCCTACATTTTAAAACCAGCTGTAGCCGTTTTTATTATTGGTAATGGTACAAAAGAAGGAAGGGGTGCCTGGTGAGATCAGCATTCCCAGAGAGGAGGGTAGGCCTGGAGGCTCCCTGACAGAGAGGGGGGAATGGATGGCTGGTGAGAGCAGGTGAGGGCGTGGCCATGCCCGCTGAATGCACTCTAATGGCAAGGAGCTGTCTGCTGTCTCTGCCAGGAAGCCAGGGGCTACCTAATGGGTGGTCACCCAGGGGAAAACCCTGTTGCACACTTGTCTGGGGCCCCTCGGCATCCAGGCCATGGGTGGGTAATGTCCTCTCCCATTAATTATCTACAGTGTCTTTGCCAGACCCAAGGCACAGCGTTCAGGAGATGCTGGGAGTCCCAGGAAAGGCCCACGGCACAGCGCTCAGCCCAGTGTGCAGCCTTGTGCGTGGGGCCAGACCTCTTGTGGAATAGACTTCTGTGGAATGAGAAGCAGAAGGAGTTTTCACACCAATATGACAAAAGTTGTAATAACGGCCTGCAGGAATGAGGGGATTCACATTGGCCCCGTTCCTGAGCAGCAGGAAGAGGGAGGGGGGAGGCAGGAGAGATGCTTCGCCAGCGCTTTGTAAAGAACTCTCCTTCTAAACGCGGCTGGGCTTGTGTTTTCCATTCGGGGGATGTGCTGAGGCGGTTCATTCCCTCTCCCCACCCACCTTCCCCGGGCAGATTCCTCCCAGCGCTGTTGATTTCTATCTTGCGACCATTATGGAAATCTGGCTTCATTTCTCCTCCTAATTTATGATCTTGTTAACATGCCCGCATGCCAGATGGTCCTGTTCTTCAGGTTGGGAGATAATGAGATAAACAAAAACTGCTGCAAGAAGCAGAGAGAAGGAGGGTTTTTCCTGAATGGGCCTCTGTTCGTTTCTACAAACGTGGTGGGGAGGCCTCTGCCTCAGCTCTGGGCCCCTCGTGGGTGACAGGGCTCCGAGTACTCAGGTGGCCTCTGAGGGGTGAGCTGTTTATTCTGGGCCCTGGAATTCTGGCCCCGAAAGAGACAGGGCCTCGGTCTCGCCTGCCCCGTCAGCGTGGAGCTGGGACCTGCTGGTCCCCCACAGCACTGTCTGCTTAGCACTGTCACCCACTTACCACATCCATGTCCCACTGCAGTTTTCTTTTCTTTTGCCCACTACCCTGTGAGCTCCCGGGGCCGGAGACTTGTCTTCTTCCTCTGAACCCAGAATGCTTAGCACAAGGCCTGCCCCGAAGTTGGCAGATATTCAACAAACATTAGGAAACACCTCCACTATAAATATGCTAAAGAGAAACAGAAGTTGAATGAATGAATGAGTGAATGAATGAATATACACCACAAAGTGGTACATCCAGCAGAATCAATAAGATGGGTTGCCAGAGACCCCAGCCCTGGGTGGGCTCTGTGTCCCGTAATCGTTAAGGACCTTTCCCAGGACAACAGACACCATCCAAGGTGAGACCAGACGCAGACACATGGGGAAGTTTCCCATCATTCTCCATTCACCCCGAATTGGGGCTGGGGAGAAACCTCAAGGGCCTTCTCATCCACCTGTCTTGTCTTCATCAGCTGTCCTCGTACCTTTCCTGGAGGTAGCTATCCCCCACCCACTGCAGCAGGGGCGCGAGGAAATGCACTGTTAAAAGTTTGCACCAGAAACCAAGCCACCCAGTGCAGTTGTTGCCTAGCCTGGGGGTGAGCACACTGGGCCAGGGCCACATCTGGTGCATCTGCTTTTGTACATCAAGTTTGATTGGGACATAACCACGCCATTTGCTGATATATTGTCTACGGCTGTCTTCCAGCCACGATGGCAAAGTTAAATAGCTGTGACACAACATACAGCTTACATGGCAGCCTTTTATAGGGAGTTTCCTGACCGCCAACTTAGGGAAACACAGGCCCCACTCATGCACGGGGTGTGCATAGCACAGCAGACCATCACCACGTTCCCCATCGGAGGCACCAAGAGCCAGGGCAGTGCACGAATGAGTGAATGAGTGAGTGAATGAATGAAGACTTCAGTCACACAAGAAGACTCCAGTCCTCCTCTTTGGAGGCACCCAGAGGATATGAGAGTCATTGTGCCCAGTTAGGGTGGAAAGTAGATTTCTGTTGTTGTTTTTCACTATTTGTAAAATAAACTTCCTCACTAGCTTATTGTATCATTATTAGCCCAACTGTGTTCCCTGGGAACGATGTGGGATTTGATGGGAGGCAGCTTGGGGGCCAGGGAAGGGCTGGCTACCGTCTTGTCCTCATCTAGCCGTGCACCCAGGAGATACTGAAGCCTAGAGAGCAGGAATGAAAAGCAGCCCCTGCAGCAGTCCACCCCCAACATTAGGCTCCAGCCAGAAGAACGTGCTGATAGAATTCCAAATAATCGGATTAGCCTCAGCCATACTGTACTAATGCCGCTCTTTCTAGGACCGAAACATTTCAATTTAGCAGTTTGCTAATGCCAGGACCCTTTTGTGAATCTCTTCTTTGATCTGCCAGCCTCTTGAATTCCAATTTTGATTAGAAATACCTTGTGTTGCCCCGCTCCCCCAACAACCAGGAGTCTAGTCTCAGGGATGCGACCCTTCTTGATAGCAAGTCACAGGTGACAGCTCACCTTCAGGCCAGCTGCCCCGAGGGCCACAAGGGGCCTCTCGGGGAAGATTATTAGGAGCCTGACTACGCCTTTGCCAAAGTTGCTTTAAAAGGCAAGATCTCGTTGGGAACTTGCATTCAGACAGAGGGCAGATGTCTCTCATCAGACCCGGTCTTGTTTTGGTGGAGAGCCTTGGAACTAAGGTACCTGGAGTGGAGGAGGAGGGGTATGTTTCTGAGGGAGGAAAGCTTTCCTGACTTACAGTCTTGCCCTGTGAGCTCTCAGCTCTGGACAAATAGACAACCAGAAGCTGCACACACCAGCTGGCCAGTGTCCCGTAACTGGCCCTGCAGAAGACTGGGCGCTCCTGTTTGTAGGCTGTAATTGCTGGTAATAGAGTTGTCACAATCATCACATTCACTAGCGGGAAGGGCCCTTCAACACCACCTTGTTCAGTATACTCATGTTATAGATGAGTAAACTGAAGCTTATATTACTGAAGGTGAGGTGATTTTCTACAGCCAAGGTGAGAATTCCTGATCTTAAACCAACCTTTTTGTCCCTTTAGCACACTGCCTGTCTGTATTATACAGACTCTTTCAACTTCAGAAGCCTCATTCAAACTGGAAAGAAAGAAAGGAAGGAAGGAAGAAAGAAAGAAAGAAAGAAAGAAAGAAAGAAAGAAAGAAAGAAAGAAAGAAAGAAAGAAAGAAAGAAAAAGAATTGATGCCCTTATCTAACTAAAAGTTGCCTACAGTGCTGGAGTTCAGGCATGGCTGGATCCAGGTGTAGAGGTTGTGTCATTAGTATTCTGTCTCTCTCCATCTCTGTTCTACGTTATTCTGTGTTGGCTCCCTTCTCAGATGGGTTTCTTTATGGCCTTCCAGGTTAGCAGCCTCAGCAGAGAGTGCCTCCTTCCGGAGATGTGTGTGAAGGCCCAGGACGGTGCTCACAGCTCTGGTCAACCTCACCTGATTACGTGCCCATCCCTGACTCTGACACTGCGGTTGGAACATAACACTCATGTCCACTCCTGAAGCCGCAGGAACATAGAACGGGCAACCGGTGATTCCCCAAAGAAAAGTCAGGATACTGTTCCCAGAGTGGGGGATGGGAGAGGCTGGGAGCAAAGGCCCAGTGTCCACGCTGCTCCTGCCAAGTCTACCTGTGCAGCTTGTCTTACTTTCTGGATTTGGGGTGCTATCCTGGTTTGGATCCTTCTCGTTGAGGTTCTCCTCCTCGCTCACTCCCCTTGACTAGCTGAGAGGTTTCTTTCAAGTCTCTTTCTCACCCCAGTGTAGCTGCACTTTCCCTTCCACCCTGAGTGACACCTTTCATCGGCCCTCCTCCCCCCCCAGATCACTCCCTCCATCAGGGAGAAGCCTACCCCAGACCAGCTCTCATCCAAGATGCTGTCCAGGTCCTGAACTTTTTCTGCTCCCACCAGCTTTCCTGTTTTCCTCTTTCTCCCACCTGATGCTGAGCCCCTCCCTTCCTCCCTTTTTCACAAATCCTTCCATCGAATCAACTGAATTTCTGGAGGGCCTTTATCTGTCATCACTTAAACACAACTCTCCCTAGAGTGTACAGATTTAGTCTTATTTACATATAATAACAACGTAGTACTTAAATGTGCTTCATGTAATGTGATGTGGTATTTCACAGTTTGCATCTCATTTATTCTTCACATTAATCCTGCAAAGTAGGCAATGGCCTCATTTGTCAAGTTAAAAAAAAACAACAACAAAATGCCCTCTGAGAGTTAAAGGGTGCCTAAGCGTTGGCTGGGAAGCCAGAGTGGGAGCTGGGAGGCGGCCGATCCAGGACACAAACACCAAGGCCAGCCAAACACACAGACACCTAAGGGAGAAGCTAAGCTCAGACAGTGGTTCTCAAACCAGGACAATGTTGCTCCCCCTGGGGGTGGAGGTATTTGGCAGTGTCTGGGGACATGTTTAAGTTGGGGGGCGAGGGCTGGCAATTGCTGGCGTCTATCAAGTGAAAATCAGAGATGCTGCTCAGACATCATCCAGTCAGTGCACAGGACCACCCACCCATCCCCCACCCAACAGGGAATGACCTGGCCCCCAGATGTCATTAGCGCTGAGGTGAGAAAGCCTGGCTTAGGTGTTTCCATCGGTGGCCCCTCTGACCTCAGCCACGAGCCCCCAAATCAACCATCAGAGTATTGCCTCTGTATGTGCAGGGGGTGGGAGTGTACAGGCCTGTGTCCAGGGAGCCGCCTCCTCCTGCTGTCCATCTGGCTTTCACACGACCACAGTGGCCCGGGCTTCGGCCTATGCTCACGGTTACTGAACAGAAAGATGGAGTAGATACACAGCTCCAGGGCTGTGGGGTGTGGAGACAGAGGAGTGAGACATGGTGACGGGGGAGCAGACAGGTAAGGAGGAGGAAGGAGGATGAAGGGAGAGTGGGAAGGGCGTCTGGACTGGGGTGGAAGGAGAAGAACATGAAGGAGGAGAAGGGGCCGGCACGCAGCTCGTGCAAGCTTCAGGGAGTGCGATGTCAATGTGAGTCTAATTAAGTCAGAGCCGTTCCCGTTATTCACACTCTGCTCCAGCGGCTTCTGAGCCCACACTCTTTACTATACTCGGGAGGCTCAGCCTGTGGCGGTGACTACGGACCCGTATCCACCGTGGAAAGAAGGGGGGCCCCATGGCTCCCAGCCTCCAGCAGTCCGACGGGCAGAGGCCCTCGGGCCCTTCCTGTCCTGTGTCCCCACAGTGTGCAGAGTAGCGGTGGTCATGGGGTCACTGGATGGGTGACTGTTGATGAATTTTGGGAGCTGAGAAGCACAGGGAGACATGTTCATCCAGAGACACTTTTCAAGCTGATGGTCTTCTCCATCCAACCCATGGCCCAGTGCAAAGAACGGGCCTCGCCAGTGGCTTTGTGACATGTGCAGCAAGCCCTGCTGGGACCCCTGGAGAAGGCGGACAAGTGCAGATGGAGGCCTCACACTCAGGTGTCACCTGACCTAGGCCCTCTGCCCACGGAAGGCAGAGGGGAGATCCTGGGCTCCTGTGGATCCTCTCTGCCCAGGGCCCTGTCTCCTTGGGGAACAGTCTCCCAGCATCAAGGTTCACACAGGCGCCAGGGAAGTGAGGACCTGGGGCAGAACCAGCTCTGTGACCTACAAAGTGACAGGAGGTGGGGAGGGGGAGGGGGGAACTTTCATGGAAATCATGGCCTCAGGGTAGGAGCTGCCAGCAGGAGTGGTGGTGAGGGAGAGAATTTTGAGTAAATGGAGCCACAAGGAGACTGAATGAGAGGAGTAGTGGGAGGAAGAGCTGGAAGGGCTCACTGAGCCCATAAGTGCAGAGACTTAAGTGCCAACTCAGAGATGAGTGTCCAGGATTGCGCAGTTCAAAGGAAACTGTGATCGGTTTTAGGGAAGTGAAATGTGATTGATTAGAGTCCTGGATGGGAGATGAGTGTATGGGAACAGGAAGGGGGACAGGGGGAAGGGAAGGGCAGGGTGTCCTGCCTGGATCTTCATGTTCTGCTTGGGGTTTTCAAGAATGCCCAGTCAATGAGTGCTGAGCAGTATGAAATTCTGAAATGCCACAGGAGGTTGAGAGTACAGGTTCCAAATACTTTATTATTGGATTAGGGTCTGATCGTACCCATCTTTGCAAGAGCATTGAGTTGAAGGGACCCAGACACCGAGTCATGAAAACCGTTCCTGGGTTGACCAGCAAGCTGCCTGAGCCTGTGATACCCAGAAGAGGATCTGGTTTGGGAATCAGAAAGACCTCGTGTTTGCCTCAGTTCTCCCATTCCTAACAGTGGCATTCCTGCGGGTAGGCCGTTGAACCCTTCTGAGCCAATTTGTCATCTATAAATTAGGATGGCGATGGGTACCTTTCAAGGTGGTTGTGGGAGTGGGTGCATTGACGTGCCTGGCATACACCATGGTGCACAGGAGGCTCAGTACATATCGTGTGTTCTCTCCACCCTCGCTGTTTGCAACACACCTCCCTGTGCATCAAGACTTGGCGGCCCTTCACCAGGTGATAGGTCCCTGCAAGGGCAGCCTCCAGCACTAGGCTCTGCTGCACCCCATCCCCAAATCAGACTCTAGCTCAGGCAGCCATGGGGTTCCCAAGGCTCCTTAACCTACCCCTCTTCCTTTTGCTTCTTTATCGTCACACACAGTGAAGTTTCTCCACAGGCTTCTGTCAGAGGATAGAATAGAAAGGAAATAATGTTTCACTACACAAAAGAAAAAGTCATTTAAAAGTGTTTCCTTTACTGAATCCTGTTCTCCATTTTATTCCCGCCCCCCCCCCCCAAACTCAACCCTTTTTTATACTAATTTCTCATTTGAAACAAAATTATTTCACCGGGGAGGCGGTGGTGAGGTGTGGTAATCAGGGGAAATACCAGGGAAGGCAGGCTGTGCTGAGGGAGGGGAGTCCTCCTGCCATCCTCATGAGTGTGGCCCTGCAGCAAGAATCCCTCTGAGAATTAAGTGAGCATGTTTGGCTCATATGTTCTGGGTTCCTATTCTCTCAGTCCCTTTGACTGCCCCCTCACCGCCTCCTTGGGTTTGATTAATTTGCTTGAGTGGCTCACAGAACTCAAACCTTTTACTTACTAGATTCACAATTTATTATAAAATGATATGAGGCAGGACTAGGCCGATGGAAGAGATGCACTGTGAAGGGGTGGGGAAAGGGACCAGAGATCCCATGCCCCCTGATCAGTCCCTTCTCCCACACCTCCACCTGCTCAGCAAGCAGGGTGCTCTGCCAACCCTCCCTCCTGGGTGTTTATGAGGCTTCTTACACAGACACAACGGGTTAAGTCACAGCCCAGGAAAGGCAGCTCAGTCTATGACCAGGCAACTGATTCAATCTGTGCTCCCTCCCCTCCTAGTAGGTCATGGGGCTGGGACTGAACTTTCCAATCCCCGAATCACAAGGTTGGTTTTCCAGGCAACCAATCCCCAACCTTAGGTGAGGTCCAAAAGTCATCGCATTCACATAACAAAAGAAACCTTTATCACTCTCCTCTCAGGAAATTCCGGGATTTAGGATCTCAGTGCCAGGAAAAGGAAAGAAGACCAAATATATATGTCCTATTGTAAATCACTGTATCACAGAGGGACTGGGAGATGGCTGAGCAGGTGATGGACTCGCCTGGCAGCAGGGTCGGGTAAGCCGTGGTGCTTGGCCGTGGCTGTGCACTAGAATCATCTGTGGAGCTTTGAAAACTCTCTGTCCTCAGGCTGAAGTCTAGATCAATTAGACAGAAATGTCTGGAGTTAGGAACCAGTCACTGACATTGTGCAAAGCATCCAGTATGTAGCCAGAAGGAGGACCGTGGGCTGAGAATGACATACTTTTTGACGCGGGTGACCAGCCATGCCCAAGAATGAGGTGTTCCCTGGGACACGGGGAACTCAGGGCTAGACCAGGAAAGGTCTGGGCAAGGTGGAATGAGCTGGTCACCCTGCTTCTAGTGGACCTCACAGAGCTCTGTCCGGGGGGAACCTCAGGGTGGAAGCATCTTGTCTGTTGTCAAGTCTTTGGGGTTTATTAATCAAGCCTCAGCCAGAGCCAGGAGTCAGACAGAGCCATCACTTATTTAGCCGTGTGACGTTGGGCAACCTGACTTCTCTACAAAGTATTTCATTACCTTCCCTCCTTCTTTCATTCTCTCTTCCCGGGGCATAGACTGAGCTGCCTTTCCTGGGCTGTGGTTCTCCAGCAGTGAATCCAGATGGAAACAGTTCCACAGAGGCCACGAGAATGGGGATTCTCCATAGGTTGCCATAAAAACATAGCAACTGGGGAAGAGGAATGGGAGAGGAGGTCTGCCCACGCCAGAGCAGTGGCTGGCCTGGGTATGTGCCCTATGCCATCATGCACTCCTCTCACTCCTTCCAGTGCTGCTTAGGAGAAGTTAGCACAGAGGAGCCCTGTGTCCAGGATCTTTCCTCGGGCCTCCTCTTAGGGCAGCTCCCTCCCTCTCCATCACTAGCCTTGCCCCTGGCCTCGCCATATCCTATGAAGACTGCCAGACTGCAAGGACGTTGAACTCCCTCCCACTCTTCCTAACCTGTCTGTGACCACCACAGCATCCCTCCGAGAATTAAGTGAGCATGTTGGCTCATATGTTCCAGGTTCCCATTCTCTCAGTCTCTTTAGTTTCACACCACCAGGGGGTTGATTTGTGTATGAAATGTATAACAGTTGTGTTGCTTTGGCTGCAGGCCAGACTTTTAAATCACATAGTTAGAAGTTGAGGGAAAGAAGTGTCAGCTGTTAAGGAAGGATGCATCTGGAAGATTCCTGGAGCCCTCTCCCAGGGCACCTCTTTCATATCTGATCCATGGCCCCAGTCAGCCAGAACAGCCTGAAGTTATGACTGGAAGTCCATGTATCCATCCATCCATCTATCCATCCATGTATCCATCCATCCATCCATCCGTCCATCCATTCATCCATCCATCCCATAAGGGTTACTTGATGGCCTACTATGCACCAGAAATGACCTGCTTCCTGCCATTCTGAAACAAAACCTAAGATTTTCTAAGCGTCATCTCTTAGGAACTGACGGAATCTCCCTATTTGCCAAGCTAGGGTTCTAACCTGGTGAGATTTCTGAGTTCAGAGAAAGGTGGCCCTTCTTTTACCACTGTTTTTCTCCCGACCAATCCTCTGTCACCTTCAACACCCCTCAGTCCATCACCGATGAGACTTAAAAGCAACCTCTCTGAGAGTCACTTGATTTGGATTCACTATAGAAAAAAAAATTAACCAGAAATTGCCCCAGTCCAGGAGTATAAACTCAAACACTGTGAGAGCTAAGCATAGAGTAGGGTGAAGTGGGATACGTGGAATACACTAAGGAGTGGTGAGGGTTGTGGTGGACTAGACAACATAGTCCCATTTGAAGGAGTGAGCCAATCATTGGCTTTTCTCCAATCATTTCCATGTGGGAATGCCGATCCTGTGCATCTTCCTCACTTTTCAAGAGAAGCCAGGAATCCAGGTTTTGTTTTAAAACAATGAAGGCTGAAGAAACACCTTTGTAGGCCACATTCAGTTTGCACACCACCTCCTGTAACTACAGACACTGAACCATAGACTTGCGCAGAGAGGAGCCTAGGACCCCTGTCCCAAGCCAGGCCCCTTTAGTCTTTCCACAGGACTATGTCTGATAGGATGCCCTGGGCCTTGACCTGGGGAGAAAAAGAGAAAGTGTTACAGAAGAGCAAATACCAAGCAAGCTTCCTAGAGAAAGGGAGGAACCTATTTATTAACACTAGTGACCAGTGGACTCCGGGAATAATTTCCAAATCAGAGTGAAGTAACATTCAGAGGCTTTGCTTTTTATAATCTTCTGGGGTCTTTGTCTTGCAGATATGGTTCCGCCCCCTTGTGAGTTTACAGGAAGGCCCCCAGGTGTTGGGGTTCCCAGGTCATATCAGATGATATGTCCTGGAGCCAGCGATAACTGACTGTCCCCCTTTTCCCCAAGGCAGTGCATTGTTCAATTTTTACGGCCTGACATGCTTTGCAAGACCAGTTTCCTCCTCAATAGGAGTGTCCTGGGCAAAGGAAATGGATGAAGAACAGGAACCTACCATCATGGACAGCAGCGTGGCCTTGTTCTGAGATTGCCTCTAGAAATTCTCGCATCTCAGCTGTCATTTTCAAGTGCCCTGATGCCCATCAAGCCTGGGGCTGGGAGAGATGTGACCTGATTTATGGGTTAAAGCAATCACTCTGACTGTGGCAGGTCCAAGTGAAAACAGGAGGAGCACCGAGTGGGCTGCTGTGCAGGCTGCCGGCCCAGAATACAACAGCAGCAAGTTATCAAACCACCCAGGAAAATGCCACTTCGGGAACCAATAAGACCAATAAGACCTCATCAAACATATGTCCTAAGTCTTTCCCTTAACCCCGAAGCTGGCCACATCGTCACCAGTCATGTTCCCACAACCTTGAGCTCTCTGGCCTGTTGAGCTCCTCACTCCTCCTAAGGCCCCAGCACCCACTGGGTTTCTGTGTCCTTAAAGTGCTGTTGAAGCGAACTTCTCCTGCCAGCTTGCAGCACAGTCACTGAGTCCTCCTGTCCCAGTCTGGGCTTTGAAGCCTTAGGAACAGGCACTGGGTTTTATTTCTTTATATATTCATCCCTGCTCCCAGGAAGTGCTTAATAAACACAGAGTTTGTAGAAGGAAAACAAGAAGGGAGTGGGGGTGAGGGGCGAGGGACTCACATAGCAGGTCATCACTCACCTTTTCCCATTTCTCTCCCACACAGTGGACCCCACGGTGGTACATACTGAGGAAGCCAGTGCTCTCACACTAAATGTCAGGTGATTAAGCCTCACCCAAGGGGCACATCTTCCCTTAGATTCTTCCCTGATGGCCCACCCTCTCTGAGTTGATCCCTCCTTCCCTTGTCCCCCTAACATCCTCCGCACACCCCCATCCCTCCTTTCTCACACACTGTTACAATCATCTGCGTGAGTTTCTGTCTCCTGAGGGCAGGCCTGAATCTCTACCACAAGTTGCAAGGGAGAGAATGGGCAATGTAATGGGGGAAAGAAAAAGAAAAGAATAAGAAAGGGGAAGGGAAGAGGAGCGGGGAGGAGCCTGCATTGTGGGGCGAGACAGACCTGGGTTGGAATCCTGCTCAAGCTCATAACCAAAGTGTAACCTGCAGGACTCACTCTACCCTCAGAGCTGCATCCCTGTGTCTATAAAGGATTGACGTGAGGATTCCATGAGGTGATGAGTCTCAAGCGCTTAGCACAGAGCCTGGCTTGGTCATTCAATACATGCTTGTTATTTTTACTTCATTGTCATTATTATCATTGAGAGGGACAACGGGAAGGAGGGGTGGATGTTGCAATCACACTACGCTGCTGCACAGCATGCTCTGTGGCCGCACCCCTTGGCAGCCACATTTCCTAAAGATGCACAATTAGCCTCTAACCAGCTGAGCTTCTTTCCTGAAAGGAAGGACAAGCATGCAAAGCCCAGGGTCCGCCCTGGAGCAGGGATATCAGGACATAGGTTTCAAGGCATCGCAGAACTGGGAGAGACTCGGACCCGGACCTGAGAGGAGTGGGAGGGGCAGCTTTATCCATCCTGAGTGGGGCTAGCACTGGGCAGAAAGGGGCCACCTGGGAACTGGCTGTGGAGCCCTGTTGTCCCCTCTTTCAGGACCTTTCATCCCCGCTAAAGTACTTCTGCAGAACCCCCACAGGCACACGCAAGCATCAGCTTCTACTTCACACCCCCACCAGTCCCAGCTAGCTCTACCTCCTCTAGGCCCTGACATGCTCCATGGCAAAGCGCTGTCAGCCAGGAGCACTTCAAAGTCCGTGGTGTGCACCGCTAAGACCCTGTACTCCCAGTGCCTTAGGAGGGACCAATGTCTTACACTGGTCCCTGCTAAGTCACGCTTCAAATATCTACAATATGTCTGTGCAGTGAGAGAACAAGGGGGAGAGTTGGGCAGGTGAGCCCAGGCACAGGGAATCTGCCCTAATACCACATGCACACGCGTCCCCTCCTGCCCTCTAGCCCCATTCCCTCACAGATTGTGTCCTGAAGTGGCCCGCAAGCCCCTCCTGACTTGCAGGGGGTAGCAGAAGAGGCTGCTTGGAAATCAGCCATGTCGAGCCCCAGAATGTTTAGCTGTGGAGGAAGGTTATGAGGCTGCACAATTCCAGGGGGCGCTCTCCACATTATAGTTTCTGTGAATGGAGCTTCTGACTGCAATGGTGCACGCACAGCCCATACTCATCTGCAGCAGCTCTAGGTGAAGGAACTCGGGAACTCTGGTCAACTACCCGACTTTACAGGCAAGTAAACTGAGGCAAAGAGGAATTGACCTGCCCAAGGTTCCATAGTAGTGTCAGGGGAAGCCATACCACATGTTCCTGGGTTTACTCAAAAGGCCAACCCTTCCTTTGTGCACAGCAAAGATATATACACAGGTAGTCTCTGGCCCAGATGTGTGTGTGTGTGTGTGTGTGAATGCGCACGCCCACATGCGTACACAGATACATCTTCATATATCCATTGGCTATGTCTGATATGGCATCCAATAAGCACATGTGGCAATTTAAACTTAAATTAATTCAAATGAAATAACAGTAAACTTTCATTTCCTGAGCTGCACCAGCCACACTTGGTGTTCAGTAGCTGCAGGTGGCTCCTGGCTGTCATATTGGAATTTCCGTTATCTCAAAGTTTTTCTGGGTGAACATAGCTGTACTATAGATTATACTGGAGTCTACAGGGATACTGGAAGGCAAGGCAAAAAGACCTGTTTTCATCTCTTTTATTTTTAAGGTGTACAGTGTGCCAAGCTATGCGGTAAGCACTTTGAACGTATGACCTCCACAGTCCTCACAATTCTGTGTATTGTGCTCTCATCAATCCCTTTCGAACTTGGCGCGATCACACAGCCTGAGTGGTGAGCCATGTCTCCAATTTAGGTCTATTTACCTTCGGAGTCTGGTACTTACTTACTGGTCTCCACTCTTCCGACGGAAGGAAAAGGATACAGACTCAGGTGCTGCTGCAGAGCAGAGCCCACACACAGGGGCTATTTTCAAGATGGCAAAGACAATAAAGGGCTCAGAACCAATTACAGGAATGAGTGAGGCTTGTTTGGTGCTAGAAGTGAAAAGGCTGATTCAATCCCTGGGAATGGGAGACAGTATGTGGGTGCTAAAGGCCAGAGAAGTGACAAGACATGGAGCACAGAGAACTCGGTGCTTCTTGAGCACTAAGCAGTGAAGAAGGTGGCAGCTGCCACTGAGAGATAGTCACAGGGACGTTTCCCCTTACACACCCTTCCTAGCACCAGTAGAGCAAAAGGGACCTTGTTCCCTCTCCTAATGGTGGAAAAAGAAAGGAAATGGGAAAGAGGGAGATACCACGATGGTAGAAGAACAGCGTGTCCCCTGGCCAATGGTTGGACAATTCCTTGGTGCCAAATCACTTTGCTTTCCCCTGTTTCCACATTGGCATTTTTTGAGGTTCCTCTACTTGAGCCTCAGGAACAAAGGGAAAGGCTGGAATGTTTGGTGCTCGAACCCTGCAGCAACCCTGTTCAGCCACGCTGACATGACGTTGCCGATGGCTAGGCCAAAGTACCTTCTATTTGTCAAGCTCTGAGTTGGGATATTGGGGTTTACAATGCCTTCTCTTGCTTCAAGGAGAACACAGTAGTTTACTTCTAAGCCTGAGAAGTCTGACCTGAACAGAACTAGCTACCTGGGATGAGTTTGGGTATAGAGTCAGGTCTCAAGGTGTCTAATTGCTAGGTTTGAGGATCTATCCTTTGGGGGTGACTGTGGGGTCTGGATAGATGGGTGGTTGAGGAGTTGGATTACCTTTGTTCAACCATTTATTTTTTTGTTCATTTATCCTTTAGCAAAATGAGTTATTAAAACTTACCTGCATTTCCCTTGTTAAGAGCTGGAAGTCGTTTAGAGGTCATCTAGCCAGCTCCCTCAAATACAGATGAGGAAACGAGAGATGTTCAAGATCGCCCAGCTACTTTATTGCAGAGCCAGGGCTAGACCCCAAGGCTGACAGCACAGAGGTTTCATGCAACTCTCACCGTGCAGGGGTGATGTCCTTTACCTAGTAGCTGGCGCTGGGAACTTACTCACCAAATGTACTTTAAAGCACAAACAGGCTCCTGTGTGGTCCATGTCAATCCCTGGATTTCTCCAGAAGGGCTAGAGTGTGGGGGTGGGGCTGGGCCAAGTGTCTAGATGGAGAAGGGCCTTTGACCTTCTGGATACCACTGAGGTTCCTACAGAATGTGGCCCCACTGCCCTCACTGCCTTCCCCATATTGTTCCTGCTCCTCAGCCTGATCGTCAGTCCTCCTCCTGTCATCTCTGTAGTCTGCCTGCTCACTTCCTCCCCTCAGAGCCGGCCTCTGAGATAATTCCCAAAAGCTCTTTGAGGTTCCCTAAGCCTTTGCTCTTGGAGATGTAATAAGGCTCTGTATGTTATTGTCAAATGTAACACAAATGGCTGGATTTGAATTGATAATGTTTGTCACGGGCATCTGCTCTCTGTACCCTATGTTCTGTGTAGGAATGTGTACCCAATGTAGCCAGCACTCCGGTGCTGTTACCTGTATTCTATGTGTATTCATGTGCTCTGTCAGTCTCTGTACTCTCTGTACAAGTATGTTCACGTGTATGCACTCTGCAACCTCTGATGTCTGTCTCTGTGTGTATTTAACCTTGTACCAATGTTCACAATATAATAAAAGCAGAACCAAAAGAATACACCCCTTCTGGCAATTTTTAAACCTAAGGGAGGTGCTCATTTACCCAGGGTGGATGGGTAATTACCGAAAGGCAGTAGGTTGGAAAAAAATATTTCTCAATGATCTAGGAAGGATCCGTGAGCCTCTTGGCCCTCTACTGAAGGTAGGCACATGAGAGGAGGAAGAGGAAAGGCTGATGTCACAGGCCTTGGAGGTCATTCCTTTCAGCCCAGGGTGCTCTACATGAAACCTCACAACAGGCATGAGACAGCTGTTAGTCAGCTAAGTCTCCCAATTGGGAAGCTCCGCCACGATCCCCAATCTTTGGTAGAATTTTTAAACCTCTCTGCAAAATTTCTCCTTGAAAAATACTCTTTCATCATGAGAAAGAGACTCTGCATCCCTCCTGTTGGGCCTGATCATAGAAGCCCAGGGAACTTAATCCACTTAGGACAGACTTGTCTCAAGGTTTTAACCCAGTTCTGCCTTGGCTGGAGTTTTGAAGGCACAGAGAAGAAAACTGTCTCTCCAATCACGTGATGAGCCCAGATAAATAAGGAGAGGGTTGCTACAAGAAGGGACATGGGAAAATTCCTAGGAAACTCAACCCAGAGGCCTACTAGCTTCTGGTGATCTGAAACTTCAGAGTCCAAGCCAGCGTGGCAACACACTGATGGGAGGAGGGCAGGAGACACAGGATTGAAATGGAGCTGGTGGTCCGAGATATGCAATACCACTGACCTTAACAGGGGTCTGAAGACCTCATTGAGAGGGTAAACCCAGCACCTATGTCCCAAGGAGCACCCAGGGTTTTGTAAAGGTGTTTAGCTGATATGTGTCTGACCTTGCCTTTGAGCTGTCCTTGTCCTTACTGGCCAGTACCAATCTGGGATTCCTGAGATGGGGCTCCAAACTTCTGGCCTACCCGGGACTGCTATGCTTTAGCAAAGCCTCCTTTCTCAGGGGCTGGACATATCTGACCAGAACCTGTCTTCTTGTATTGTTGGGAGAAAATTTCCAGCACTTTCAGAAAGTCCAAGCAACTCTGCTTCTCTCCTTTTTCCGCCAGAAAGGAGTTTACAATTGTTATCTCTCCTCTAAACAGGAGGTGCAAGTGGGCTTACCTCCTATGATTCTGGGGTCCCACACTGCAACCCTTCAGGGAAGTTCTTGCCAGGGCCATCCCTCTTGAACATGCCTGTGTTCACGAATGAGTTCCAGAAATGGAAGTCTCCCTTCCACTGGCCTTGTAGAGATAGACATGGAGGAGGATGTCACTCCGTGGACTCCAGACACATGCTTTAGTGGAGGAAGACCTCAGAGTGCCTCTCAGCTTTCTCCTAAGAGCCTTCCTACACGAGGTCTTCCCTGGGCTGGCCATTGTAGACACAGTCTAGATAGAATATAATGGAAACACCGCCCTGGAAATCATCCCTCATCTTCACACAGAACCAGGCCATTGGCTTCCAAGGCCATGGCTTCCCAGAACCGTGGAGTGGGTGGGAAGGGAATGGGTAAGCAAAGACTGGGCTATGACTCAGGCTATATAACGGGGTTCTTTTAAAATATATATATGTTTTATTGATTTTTAGAGAGAGAGGAAGGTAGAGAAAGAGAAACATCAATGAGATAGAAACATCAATGAGATAGAAACATCAATCCTGCACAACCCCCACTGGGGATGGAGCCTACAACTCAGGCATGTGCCCTGACTAGGAATTGAACCAGTGACCTCCTAGCTCAGCTCTTTTCTCCTTTAGGTGGAAACTGAACCACTGTGTCTCATCAGCCAGGCATAACTGAATTCTTTTATGGTCATGTCAACTCTGTAAAATAGAGTCCTAGATATGTCTTAAAAATATTTTCAACTGCTCTAACTGGTTTGGCTCAATGGATAGAGCATTGGCCTGCGGACTGAAGGGTCCCATGTTTGATTCTGGTCAAGGGCATGTACCTTGGTTGCAGGCACATCCGTAGTAGAAGGTGTGCAGGAGAAGTTTCTCTCCCATTGATGCTTCTAATTCTCTAGCCCTCTCCCTTCCTCTCTGTAAAAAATCAATAAAATATATTTAAAAAATATTTTCAACTAAAAAATGTTATTAATTTAAACAACATTGAGCATCTTCTTAGAGAACCCATGTGCTTGGTAGTGTGGGAGGCAAGGGACCCCAAAACAGTAGGATAAAGACTTTGCCTTCCAAAGATGATACAAAATAAAGTGGAGAAGACACTGATACACACTATACAGATTGTGATGAGTTCTGGAAAAGCAGTGCAGTCTAAGGATGATGGAGCATTCAGGGAGGAAGAGGTTTAGTACAGAAGAGGAACTTGGGAAAGCTCCCTTGAAGCTGTTTGATTGGAGATGGACTCAGGCAAGGATAGCAGCCAACCTAGCTGCTTCATGACCAAGTGCCAGCTGCCTGACAGATATCCCAGGCAAGAGGACAGTGTGATGAAAAGGAGAAGGTGGGTGTGGGGAGATGGTAGAACTGGGAAGAGTTTGATTCTTAATTGTAGTTATGGCATGAGGATTAATCAATCCTAGAATAGATTTCAACTGGAACAGGAGACAGAGAACAAAGTATATCCAGGGAAATATGCCCTCAAGTGAGATGCTCATATTCCTAAAGCTGATGAGAACCCGCTGTGGGGTGACAGCTGAGGAAGTGATGGTGGCATCCGGTGTCACTCCCAAACACGACTCCTTTTAGTTGCCGGCTCCCTGCATGTCTTCTCCCTTTTTCTCTTTCTAACTTTACCTCCTTCTTGTTCGCTCTTTCCTCTTTTTTCTACATTCCTGTCTGTTATCACTTTGGGGAAATGTAAAATCACAGAAGGAGTCTTTGATTCGAGTAGAGAGACCTGGATACCACACGCAAATAATTTAGCATTAAACCACCTTGTTGGTCAGGGTCTCTTTTCTCCTCTGGAAAATAAATACATCTTCCTTATTTTCCCAATCTCTCAAAATTATAATTAATCAATGAGATCAATGTTTATCTCTCTTCCTCTCTCTCTCTAAAAAAAATATCAGTTTTAAAACTGATCTTAAAATCTTTGTTAAAACAGTAAGATTTCCTAATTTCTGATCTTTAGTAGCCTGTTCAAGCTCATAATATTTTTATTCTCTTTGCATTTCCTTTTGAAACATACGTTCAAATTCCACTTAGTGTGACAAGATACAGACGTCACCTCTCACGTATGGGAGATGTAAGGCCAAAGGGTATGAGTTGGCCCAAGGAGCCCGATGCTCGTTTAGCCAGTTGCCTAAATTGCCACCATCCGGGCATTTGCTTCTGGACACAACGGGCCTTCTCTAAGTCTCTACCAAAGCAGCTTCATTCCTCCACCCTGAGGCTTTGGAAGGCGGTGAGGTACAGTGAGAAAATAGTGGCCAGGAATTCAGGGTTTGATTCTCATTCTTGCTCTGAATGAGGATAGCTGTGCAATAGGGGCAAGTGCCTGAAGCTCTCTGAGACTCATCCCCCACATATTTTAAGATATTATGAATTTAGACCTGAATATCTCTAAGGCCCAGGTACCTGTGACCGAGTCCTCAGGTTCACCAGAGGTTGAGCCAGACCCTGCTGGCATCCTGCCACCGCCCCCCAGTCATGCCTCCATAGGGAGTGTCCACAGGTGAGAGCTCCATACAGATCGTCAGCAGCGTCTGGAGGGCCAGTTCCTTCTCTGCCTTCCTCCCCAGCTCTGCACTCTGTGGTTCCCTTCTTTATTCCTCCAGCAAGTAGTTACTGTTACTTATTATGCATCAGGCACTGTTCTAGGTACTAACAATGCAAACACGAGCAAGCCTTCAAAGGGCTTGTCCTCTAGCGGGGGAAACAACTAATAACCAAGCACATAACGGAGACAAATGCAATTTGTGATCAAGGTCAGAGGCAACAGGATACAAGAGCATGACGTGGCACACACTTTAGTAGGAGGTCAGAGAAGACTTCCCCTGAGGAAGGAAATGTGTGTTTGGGTGTAAGTGACAGGGAAGACTAGGCCTTGAGAATGCCAAGCAGAGGACAGGTGGGAAGGAGCTTGCTGTGCTTGAAGAACAAAAGCTGGCTTGTTTGACAAAGAAAGAAAGAGGTGAGTTCAGAGAGGAAGACAGAGGCTAAAAGAGATTGGATTTGTAAGCCAAGGTAAAGAGTGTAGTTGCTATTCTGAGCACAAGGAGAAGCCAGATGAGGATTCTGACCCTCCATAAACGGGCTGGGTTTTACATGTAGAGCCCGTGCTTCGTTTGAAAGGTTGGTGAGAAGGAGTGAGAAGAGTTAAAGATGAGTCTGAATCGGTCCGAGCAACTGGATGAAAAGTGGGGGCTCTGGAGCTCATCCATCCTCCTTCCTCCCCAACTGAGCATCTCCAAGACGACACGTACCACTCCACCCTTCCTGCATGCCCACTGCCTTCACTAGTCCTCACACAGACACCCCTCCTCGGGGGAGGAAGAGAGAGAGGGGGAAAGAGAGAGAGAGGAAGAGAGAGAGCCTTTCAGAGGATCTCTTATACTCTGTCTGACTCCTTGCTGCTCAGGGGGGAATCTCTTTCCAGATGATCATATTTATTGAGTTTCCACAAAGCATTCATTTGTTTAGTATTATATTAATAGTCTAATCAGTTTACTCTCATTTATGGGAATAATGAGCACTGGAGACAGAATTTTATACTTGAATGGAGAAAGAACATTGTCTGGAATGTGTGAGTGCAGAAAGCATTCACTGACTGACTCTTGAAGGATAGGCAAGTAGGGGGAGAACTTCAGCCTCCAGGCCTACACAGCCTCAGTCTCCCAGATAATCCGGGTCCAGACAGCATGGTGTGAAACCTACTTTAGCTGAAGGCTTATGCAGACCCTGAGCCTGGACAGAGAAACCCTTTCAGACTTTACCCCCCAAGCTTATTAACAATCCCGAGTGGGGAACAGAATCTGAATGAATTCACTCAAAAAACATATATCCAGCCCTGGCTGGGTGGCTCCGTGGGTTGGAGAATTGTTCCATACACCGAAAGGTGGCAGGTTCAATTCCAAGTCAGGGCACATACCCAAGTTGCGGATTTGATCCTTCTCTCTCTTCTTCCCTGCTTTCCTCCCTCCCTCACTTCCTCTAAGATCAATTTTTACAAAGTATGTATCCATAGTCAACTAGGCATTACATAAAGCTTCGCATACCTGCACAATGCTGAACCACTTACAAAGCACTTTTCCCCTGCTACCGCATCGCAGGCTATGAGGCAGCACAGAAGAGCTCATGGAAGTGCCCGATGCTGCCTCACTTGTTGGCGATGTAACCAGAACAAGCCTTTTCCGCTAGTGTGGAGAGCGTGTACTGGATAGGCCAAGATGTCCTTGCTCTCGTCTTTGGCAGCACCCCTGGCCTGGAAACTACCTCCCGGAGAGAGGTCATCAGAGCTGCAGCTAGAGAGACCAGGCCACGCACATTAAATGTAACAATGAGCAGCACAAGGCTAGGGTTTTCCCAGAGGCCACAGGGTGAGTTGAAGCCTTCTGTGATGCCTACCCCTCCAAGGTTCTGTGGTCCCCCACACGATGCCACCGAACAACACGTCCTCACTTGTCCACCCACAAATCTGAGTTCCTGAAGGGTCGATGAGGTCTGGGTCAGGGGAAAAGAGCCTTAGCCTTTATTCTTGCTCCGATGAAAGGCCTTCTTGGGCTGGACAGAATTTCCCCAAGGCTCGAAATGCAGAAACCGCCTCCCCGCTGACCTCGCCAAGCGATGGGATTGATGCAGAGTGAAGAAGCTTTCCCTCACCCATGACTATCTGGGCCAGGAATCAGAGGACCTGAACAAGTCACCCTTCTCCCACTCACTGTGCAAATTACTTCACCACTCTGACCCTCAGTTTCTTCATCTGCAAATGAGTTTGATCCCAAGGTTACCCCTGTCCAAGTTGAGCACTCAGTGATTTCAAAGTACAATGTAATATTTTATCCTCTGTTTCTAAAGAAGGTTCTGTTCAAAAATTACCTCTTTGATGAGCGCTTGCCTCAGCTATCAGACACTCACAGAGTGCCCACTTATGGTCATCAGCTCACCTCACTCACACACACACAGCTCATTCTTCCTCTTCCTGTGGTGAAATCTGATGTTTGTTAACCTAACACGTATACGTTCTTATACCTCAGAAGTATAAAGAAATTGGCAAAATTTGTCACTGTTTTTTTAAGTAGAAATATTATTTTATTTTTGCAAAAATACAAGTAGATTGCGGATCAGCTAGAAAATATAAATTAGTCAAAAAAAGCAAATAAGAATGTTAATAACCCTTCTACTCAAATATAAACGTTCACTATTTATACTTCTAGATTATTTACTTTATATACAAAATAAATTCAAAGGATCATATTCTATTGTGCTGTTTCCAATCTGCTTTTCCCCCTTCAAATGTATGCATTTGTTAATATCTGTTTTATCAGTTGTAAAAGATAAATGATAGTCCATTGCTTGGAGTTCTATATTTTATTCAACTAATCTGCTATTGTTGGACTCGAGTTGTTTCCAATTGTTTGCTATTATCAACATTGTTGCAGTGAACTTGTTCAATTTTCTTCTTAGGATCCATTCCTATTAATGAAATGGCTGGGTGCACGATTCTATTTATTTTAAGACTTTTGAGGCACATTATTGGACTGATTTCCAGAAATTTTTTAGTAATGATATGCTTAGCTATTTCCTTTTGGTCTCCCAGGAAGCACGCCCTAGTTAATTTATGCTATATTTTATCTTACCCTTTTTATCTGAGAGAAGGAAATGTATTTCATTGTTGTTTAAATAGGCTTTTTTTTTTTAAATCACTGAGCTCGATATTTTATTGTTCATTGATCAATTATATTTCATTCATGCAACAAATATTTATAACCCTCTTCTATGTCCCAAGCACTCTGCTAGTATTTCTTTTATGAATTCCCTCTTAATGTAAAAAGATAAGACTTTCTATAACTCTATACAAGTAAGCAATTACTTCTTCATTTTCCACCTATACCGTGTCTCTAGGTAACAGCCTCTGTATGTTCAGGTATGTAAATTTCCTTACATTCTCCATGGAGATGGTACTCCTGAGACCTTATCACTCGTCTCCCTGAGCCTGGTCTTCTCCTGCCTCTCCGTCAAGTAGGTGCAGACATTTGAAGGAGAGGTCCCTGCAAGGCCAGCTCGCCGACCACTCGGGCCTCCCTTCTGCTGTGGAATCTGCGCCATTAAGGTCGATCCAGGGTAGAGCTGAGAGTCCATGTTCCACATACAGAAGCTCAGTCTCATTGCTGCCCCAGAGCTGATCCCGAGCAGGCTGGTCACGGTGACTAAACTCCCTGGGGACCCGAAGAGAAGTGTATGAACTAGAGAGCCACCTGCTCTACTTGTGATGACAAATGGAACTGGCGGGCGGACCAGACAATTGCAGTACAATGCATCCCCCAGGCAAGCTCCACAGTAGCCAGGCATCTCAGAAGGGTGGGTGCTTGGTGAGCAGAGAAAGAGGGCAGTGGGTACAGGGTTGGGAAGCTTGCTAGCTTCAGGCGCTGGTGTATGTGCCTGTCTGCCGCACTCTGCCCTGGACAGCGCCCAGGTGGGCACAGCCAGTGTGGGCCTGTGCTGTGTGGCTGACTGTCCCCCAGGCCTCATGGCCAGCCCTGTCCTGCCTTAGCTGTGATCGCAGCTTCAGGCAAAGCTTGCTGTCCTACCTGCCATGTGTCTTTCTAATGTAATTTAACCCATGCTTCATATCCGAATTTGCAGCTTCGTATTTTCATATTTTGTTTTGTTTTTGTTTCCCTGAGTTCAGCACATGCATTTTGAGAAGTTCGTGTGTTTCAGACCCGAGCATAAGGCCTGGCCTCTGGTGGTGCCCGGATAACACAGTGGTGGGGCCTGATGGGATGCCTTCCTGTTTCTTAAGGGAATTCTAACGATGGCCTCCTCCTTGGAACTGCTTTTAAGACCCTTTGAAATGTTGGGGTGAGTGACAGTTACAGGGCTATCTGCTACCTCGGCTCATGCCTGCTTTCAGCCTCTGCTGCAGGGGACAGTTCCATGCTCCTCAGACTCCCTCGGGAGGACAGCACCTCACCTTCTGGGCATGTTTGTGCTTTATACTCAGAGACCTTGCCCGAGGCAGCAAGAGCCCAGAAGCTCGGGGGCTAACTAACACACAGGGTTGCGGGAGACCCTTACACATCCCCCGTGGTTCAGGGTTCCTGTTCAGGGTTCAAGTTCTGGAGGAGGCTGCACACAAAATGAAGAGGTAGAGACTAGAAGAAAATCAATTTGGAATAATGGGGTCTAGGCGTGGCATCTTTACCTCTAGTGGGTAAGATTGCCCACTCCTCTGGTCTTGCTCAAAGCTTTCATTAAGGCAATGGGGAAAACCACCACATCCTTATCCTAAGGGCAGGAAACTCCAACAACAAAGAGGCAACAAGGATTTACATATCAGTAACAGAGGTAGAGGGCTGCTTTAACTATCAATGTCTCCATCTAAATGATGGGTGAATAGCTCCCCCACTATTCAGGGCAATTAAGGTCCACCAGCCTTCAGGCACATTTCTCTACTAAGTGACAATGACCGGTCTCAGGCACAGGGTCACCTCCCAGCCAGCGTGGAATGGGGGTTCATGTGTAAGTGCTGCAGCCTCTGTGCTGGGAGCCACCTTCGCATTTCTCGGGGGCTCTTGCCCACAGCATGTGACCTCCTTGCTGCAGCAGGCTCAGTCACACACCCTTGTATAAAAAGTCTGCTTCCTCCCTTACTCAGTTTTCTAGGGCATCGCCGAGCGAGCAGCATGCACCCAGGTGCCTGGCTGACCTGTGTTTTGGAGGGTGTTGTGGGGGACAGGAACCCGGACTTATGAGAAGCACAGAGAGCTGCGAAGGCTGAGTATGGAGCCCTTGGGGCCTCCTTTAGTGGTGCTGTCACTGCCAGGAAGGATGAGGTCTCGCCAGGAAGACTCAGAACTCCCCCAAGTCCTCCTAGAGGAGTGTCGCGGCTAAGGGAGTGACATTGCCAGGAAGACCAAGTAGCGTCACTCCCCTTGGTGACTTCATGTATTTCTTGGGTCCTCGGCATAGAACTTTACATCTTAAGTCGGGTTCCTTAGAAGCTGAGCCCGAGATTGGATCCTGGGGCAAGGGTTTGACTGAGGGAGTTTTTTCAGGAGAAGAGGAATAAGGGAAGGAAGACAGTGCAGGGGAAGGAAGCTAAGCAAGCGTGTGGGCTCAGCTGGAGACTGGCTGCCACCTGGCCCCGTGGAGAGCCCTGGGCACCAAGTGCAGAGGCTGGTCATCCTCAGGGCAAAAGGATTGGCCTCGTGTACCCTTGTTGGCTGGGCTGTGGGCCGCCCCGCTTCAGCTCCCCTGATGCAGCTGTTTGGGTTTTGAGCAGGGAAATCATCCCAGGAGAGGGGCAGCTGTACCAGCTCAGGACAGTGGCCCTCCCGGCCGGGGTACTGGCACATCCACTGCATCTCCCTCAGCGAGGAGCTGGCAGAGCTGGGGAAGGCGGTTCTCCTTCAGCTTCCTGCTGACGTGTGACTTCTGCGAGGCCATGTGCTTTGAGACTCCCCTTGTCCAGAGCTGCCTGTTTAATCTTCCCACGCCTCTTTCCCTCTCTCTCAATCTCTCCTCTTTATCCAAAACAAAGTTCCAGCTGAGAGCGCCCAGAGGAGTTTTAAAAGTAATGACATCATCCCAATCATTAGCAGGAAAATGTGCCACAGTCTCCACCGTTCTCCACAAGGTTGCCCCCGGGTCACCGGCAACATTGCATGGTCTGCACCCGAGCGCAGGTGCTCACACGTCCATCGCCTGCCTCAGAGTAGAACCCAGTGTCCCTGTGGGAATCTGAGAGGAAACATAAGGGTGTCCACCGGGACAGCCCAGGTTTGGCGGCAGAGGTCAAGACACCACCTCAGGGCCTGAGTCACACCATCTTCAGACCCGCAGTTTCAGACACTAAGTCCCAGTTCCATCTGCCCCTCACCGGCCAGGGGCCCTCACAGCTCACTTAACCTCCTTCGGCCTCAGTGAGCTCATTCTCAGGAGTGGAGTGAGGATTGGGTTGGAAATGGAGGGGGCAGGACCTTGTCACAGCCAAGCACTAAGTCACTGATGTGCTGGTGGACGGGGAGGGGCACCAGCGAGAGGGAACCCTGATTTATGACTTCTGCGGACTTCCGTGCTGTGGCCGATTCCCACTGTGGCCGATTTCACCACCCAGTGCCCAGCAGCCGTCTCACAGAATCCCCAACTGGAATTCTGCCTAAGGGAGCATCTGCTGCTCAGGGCACCCGTGTGGTGGCGCCTGGTGCCCAGGTGCATAGGGGAAGCGGCTCGGGAGAGGGCCGCTGGGACTGTCCCAGCCAAGGGACCGCCTCTGCAGGGATGTCTGAAAGGGTCTCGGTTTGATGTTCAGCCCAAACATGTGACACGTTGATAAAAAACCCCGCCCTGCTTCAGAGCTCCCACAGCCAAGCCCAGGGCGCATTCCGCGCCTCTGTGGCCGGCGGTGCTCACAGGCGATGCTGAGACTACCATCTTCCAGGGCAGAGGATCGGTGCCACCCTCAGGGTCTGGAAGCCAGAAGGAGAAGCGACGAGGGCTGGGCGGGTGGGGGCGGGGGGCGGCTCATTCTGTGCTTCACGAGCTCAATGGCGGGAGTATCCAGGAGACCATGGAAAACGTGGCCTGCGCCCTGTGACATAACCCGACACAGCTGCCCTCTCTCTGGTTTGCTTCCCACCCATCCAGTGTTGCTATAAACCTCAGCACCTGGTTACCTCCCCCCGAAATAATCTGCTAACACCAACATTAATGGTGACCAAGGTGAGGTTCGCAGACGATTCCGTGGAAAACATACAGGTGGGTTGCAAAGTCCACCTCAGACCTATCTGTCTGCCAAAGTTTCCTGGCTCACCCCCCCTCCTGGCTCTTCTCTGCACCCCTTTTCTCTAGCAGGCTGAGACTGTCTGCTCTGCTCAGGCTTGCATTCCCAGCTCATCTCCTTCCGCACCCCCACCCCCAGCAACTGACAGTCACTCCCATGTGCCTGGTCTCCTCCTTGCCTGAGGGTTTATGGTAAGGTGACCAGATTTAAAGTGGTACACCATTGACGTGGGGGGTGGGGGGGGGCAGTATTTTTTTTCTTTCTTTTTTTATTATTACTTAAAATATTACGAAGAGTAATCGGGACTTTTTAAAAATGCCACTGGACACGGGACAAATTGTTAAAAATCAGGACTGTCTCGCCAAAAGCAGGATGTCTGGTCACCTTATGGAAGTGTCTCTCCCAACCCATGGCCTGTTTCCTGTGGTAGGAAGGACAGGCCGGGGGTGCCTGTTACAGATGCGCTCCCAGAGGCGGCTAGAGTCGTGGTCAAGAGCACAGACTCCAGGTCTAGTCTCTCTGGTCTCAGCTCCCACATTATTGTGCAATAGCCCTGTGAGTACTGACAGATGCCTCGTTTTGCTTTGTGCCTCGTTTGCTTCCTTGTAAAATGGAGAAGTTGATATGTGTAAGGACGGAAGGAATTAATAGATGTAAGATGCTTAGAACAGCGCTTGGCACATGGTGGCATTAGCTGTTACTGTTGTTGATAGAAGTCGACGAGCAATAATAGATGGACTCCTGCGTGAGCGAGTTTATCAGGAATAAGGATGGTTACAGATTTGCTGAACTTGAACGCGTTGAGCAAAGACACACACACACACACACACACACATGCACCTTGTAAACTGTATGGGCTCCTTTTACTTGGAAGTTATGATTATGAAACAGTTCTCAGCCCATACGGCACATAGAATCATCAGGGTGTTGAAATGATAGCTAATTATAGAGTGAGTTATATTAGCTTTAGACTGTAGTTTAGAGTATTTCATTTTTCACTAAACTATAGTAAAACTGTTGATGCCAGGACCTACACAAGAGCAGTGAAATCTCGGTTAGCATGGGGGAGAGGGAGCAGGTGTGAGAGCATTGGAAAGATCTAATGTGCAGCCAGGATGGAGGTCTAATGTGATTCTGATGTGCAGTCAGGATGGAGAAAGGCTTTAAGATGATCATCCTCCACCTTCTCTCCCCTCTATACCTCCTATCCTCCCTTCTCCTTCGACGTGCAGCTGATAAACTTGCTCTGTGCTTCGCAGAGAAAATTGGAGCCATTTGAAGAAAACCCCTTACCCTCCCACTGCCACAGCAAGAAAAGTCCCTACATGTCAGGCCAGACCTTCTCCCTTCCCTTCGACTTAGGAAGAGGTGCCCCTGACTGAGGGTGCAGGCTTGCCTCTCCCTGCCCTACCCAAGCCCCACGTTGCTATGGAGTCTAGTCTCTTTCCCTCTCCCTCCTTCACTTGTCCTTCTCTCTGCTGCCACATGATGAGCCTTTTGGGCATTATGCTAAGTGAAATAAATCAATCACAGAGGCCACACACTGAATGATCCCACTCAGATTCATAGAGACAAACAGTGGAAGGGTGGTTGCCTGGGGCTGGGTGCGGGAAGGAATGGGGAATTGTGGTTTAATTGGTGCCGAATTTCAGTTGGGAAAATGAAAGAGTTCTGCGGATGGAGAGTGGTGATGGCTGCACAACACGATGGATGTACTTAATGTCATGGAACTGTACACTTAAAAATGGTCAAGATGGTGAATGTTATGTCCTGTGTGTGTGCCATGATGATATGATGATAATACTTGTGTCTACCTGCTGTCCTCATCTAACCTCCCATGAGTTCCTCCACCCACAGCCATTCTGGGTTTGGCTTCCTCACTCCAGTGTTCCTGCTCTGGCCAGGGTCACCTTGACATGCATGTTAACCAATCCAGCAACACCTTCCCTTCCTCCCCTCACTTAAATTCTCTGAAATACTCAGGTCTCTTCCTGAGATCCTCTGCTTTCCGGGTTTCCATGACACCATACTCTGTTTTCTCCTCCTACCTGCCTCGCCCCTGCCTTCTCAGGCCCCTGGCTTAGGTTGTAGGTTTAAGGGTTCCTTGGTTCTCTCCAGGACCATCTCTCTCCTCTCTGTGTATCTTCCCTTCCTTTACTAGGGGAAATTGTCTCCTTTTATCATTTTAAATTAGTTTAAACACGTTGATGACTCTCATAGTTGCATCTCCAGCTTCAGACTTGTAAACTTCACTGCCTACCTCACATCATTCTGGTGTTTCCCAGGCACCTCACACTTCATGTGTTCAAACTGAGGCTCTTCACTGGACCTCCCCCCAACCCCCTAGCTGTGCATGCAGCGTTCTTCCCCATATCAGCAAAGGCTGAGATGTTCAAATTTGAGGAGCATCCCTGATTCTCTCATTTCCTTACCTCTCAGATCCGATGCATTAGCAAATCCTGGCACTTCTGCTTTTGGAATGTGTCCTGGATCTGTCCCTTTCACTACATGCCCGCTCCCCCTTCAATCCCAGGCCCCACCGTATTTTCTCAGCTGGACTATTCCAGCAGCTTCCTCTTTGGGTCAGAGTTCTGACTGATCCTTTACTTTCAAACTTCTCTCAAGCCTCTTCTCCTTGCCCTTGGCCACAATACTCTAGCCATACTGCTCACTTTAGTTTCTCAATTATGCTTATGTTTCACTTAATTTAACTCTTTCCTTCACTCGGGCCTTTGCACACACACATACACACACGTTCTTCTCTTTTCTCCTCACCATGTCCATTTGCATGGCTGGCTCTTCTCATCCTTATGATGTCACTTCCTCAGAGATGTCACTTCCTCAGGGACCCATGCCTCCCTTGATCACTTTAATTAAACAGGCACCCCCTTCTCTTATCATCCATCCCTGTGTCTAATTATCTTCTTATCACTGTTAACAATTATTTGTTTGCTATCTCATTATTACCTGTCTCTACTAAAAAATCCTTAACTCCGCGAGCAAAGGCTCTGTGCTAGACTCACCACTGTCTTTCTAGACAAACGGTGATAGAGTCCACCTGGAATGTGCACCGCACACTGATAAAGCGTGTTTGACAGATGGGGAACATGGTCATCCTGGAACACGATGCCTGGGGTTTAGAGCTTGGGTTCAGATGAAGGTAGGCTTTTCTGGTCATGGTCCAGAAATGTCTAATTCTAAATATTCTTCATTTTATTTACTGTCCAAAATTAATTATTAAACAGCTGATTTCACACAGTATTAACCAGTGGACTATTGCTCCTTGAAGCAAGTTTTTGAGGATAATAATTAAATATATATCTTGTACTTAAAGCAAGACTTTTATAGAAGTGAGTATTCGGTATTTTTTATATCAACTTATCATTCTTAACTTAAGCAAAATCCCCTTGGGACTTGAGGCTTCAGAGCAGCCCGATTTCACAAATATTTGCAGCTTATTTGGGAGTTACTGGTTATGAACTGTTAGGGATGCTTTCTCAGAACGACTGCCCCTTGAGCATATATATGCATAAGACACAGACAGTAGTGTGGTAATGGCCAGGGAGGAGGGGGACAGGGGCTGGGTGGAGGTGGGCAAAGCAGGGATGGGAATATCTATAACAGTGTCAACAATAGCCTGGCTGGTATGGTTCAGTGGTTGAGCATCAACCTAGGAACCAAGAAGTCACAGTTCGATCAGGGTACATGCCCAGGTTGTGGGCTCGATCCTTAATAGGGGGCGTGTAGGCTGATCAATGACCATTGATGTTTCTATCTCCTTTTCCTTCTCCCTTCTTCTCTGAAATCAATAAAAAATATTTTAAAATACAAAAAAATGTCAACAATAAAAATAAAGGGGAAAATAAGGAGTTATGAGGAAACTAGCTAGACTCTAGCTCAAGCATGTCAAACTCATGACCCAGGGGCCACCTGCCTCATTTATTTGGCCCGTGTTAGCCTTTGAGTTTGACATGCTTGCTTCTCTCCAGCTCATCTGTACTCTCTGAAGAGACACGAAAGGAGCAGCGATGAGGATAAACCTACTTAGAGAGAGATGTAGTTCTTACACTGAGTTTTTAAAAATAAACCAAGGATATAATGAAGAACTAGATAACACGGTTGTGTTACTTAGGCTGTGCCTATGTTCTGCGTTCCAGTGAAATATTTTCAACAAGAACTTCCTTATACTGAGTCCCGTGCAGTAATACTTTACATGTAGGTTTCAGGAAATCTCTGCCTTATCAAGTTCCCAGACATGCCTTGAAATCACAGATAGCCTTAGATTCTGTTTTCAAAGCTGTTTTCCAAAACAACTTGTATGCTTTGCTCGAGCAGAATATTTTCAAGAGTGTTTTTACCAACATTTAAGCAGTTTGTCAGCAGACGTTCACACGGTTGCATCCCAGATACTGGCACTGAGCAATCCCGGAGCCTCTAAACCCGATGGTAAGTTAGTTTTCCAAGAGCCACTGCCTAAGCCTGTTACTCAACAGCCACAGACTGGGTGCTAGAGCCGAGCAGAGAAGCTGGAGAGATTTCAAAAAGAAGGAGAAAGAAAAAGGAGAAGAGCCTCATGTTGGCTCCGGTTGGATTTGCTGCCACTGCACGGAGCTGCGGCTTCCCTGCTTTCTTTTCTGGCAATGTATCCCTCCCGCTATCTGTGGGAGGATTCGAGTCTGCAAAGAGAATCTGACAAAACACCAGAAAGTGGAGCTGAATGGAAACGCTGAAGGGTCATTGCAGAGGCAGGCAAGTGTGTTTCTGTGAGCCCGGGGGACAGACACGCCTGCCCAAGGAGAGAGCAGATCTTGCTCAACGCTTGAGCGAGAAGTCAGAGTTGCAGAGCTGGGGTTTTGGCCACCAACTAAGAGTCTGGCTGACGCTAATTACTCTAGTTATGACAGTCTAGGATTGTGTCTGCGTCTGCTTTGAAAAGGGGACACGCTGATATTGTTTTAAAATGTGCTAATATGTAGCTGCTTTATTCTCTGCACAGTTTTTTATTGGGTGGAGAGCTGTAAAGAGCTACAATTTTGAACTCTTTGAAAAGAAGATGTACCTTTCTGCTTGAGCCATACAAGGAGGTCACACTGGGGCCATCTGGCCATAGGTCCTGAAAGAGACTGAAACCTACCTCTTCAGCTAGGAAATGGCAACAATTGAAGTCATGAGATAGCAATTTGTGACCGAGGGGGGCAGAACAATATTTAAACATTCATTCAGTATAAAAAGAATGACTAGCCTTCTCATCCTTAGATATAGGAGGAAAATGCATGTGTCTCAATCACCCAACAATAGACCCATAGTCACCAACAAGACAAAATTCAGACCAACTCATTCACCAACTCCTTTAGTGGTATTGCAGTGCAGTGTTTATATTTCCATCCAAACCAGGAGTCTATATGAAATTCCTATAGTATAACCCTTATTGATTTCAGACAGAAGACAGGAAAAGGAGAGAAAAACATCTATGATGAGAGAGGACCGTTGATAGTCTGCCTCCTGCATTCCCCCCACCCCCACTAGGAATTGAGCCCACAAACTGGGCATGTGCCCTGACAGGGAATCAAACCGTGATCTCCTAGTTCATGAGTCAACGATCAACCACTGAGCAACACTGGCCAAGGCTGCTTAATGTTTTATAAGATGGAGTTCCAATCAAAATCTTTATTTCCCTGAGTTGCTGCTCTACTATCAAAATAGTCTCAGAACTATAGAATCATTTTTGGGTGTGAGTTCAGACAGTTTGCTCTGCAGACCTCTGATTGGGCAACCCTTCCTTATTACTGTTAATCTAAATAGCCTGTGAGCTTAGCTGCCCAACTATGCGACAGGTAATTATTTGGTGTAAGATTAAGACGGATTTGCATAGAAGTGAGGAAAGGCTATGCTGGACTCAGTTAACCACTTGAAAATAAATTAAATTCTTATCTTAGGACATAATACAATAATTCCATGTATATGGAAGATTAAAATGCCAAAGTGAAAACATAAAAGAATAGGAAAACAATATTTGTGCCATCTGGGAATGAGAATGTTCTGTTTGAGAATATCCCAACACTAGACCCAGAGTCTGTGCTCAAAAAATGGCTTTTTGAATTATCTAAACTAATAAAAGCGAAATATTAAAATTAACCGTTTCTCCGAGACAGGGTAAGCCACGCCCACCAGCCAATCAGAGC
>PVJC01004203.1:0-65334 GCA_004026665.1 Murina feae | reverse complement strand
CGGCTTGTCCCCACCACCCCAAGGTTTCTCCGCCTGGGAGGTCGATGGGGTGGCGCTGGCCACCCGATCGGCCTCCCAGGAAGAGGCCGCGGGGTCCCACCGACTCGTCCCAGCCCCCCTAGAAGGCCTCCCAGGAGGGGGCCGCAGGGTCCCGCAGGCTCGTCCCCGCCCCCCGGAAGGCTTCTCCGTCTGGGAGGCCGATCCGATCGGGTGGCGATGGCCACCCCATCGGCCTCCCAGGAGGGGGCTGTGGGGTCCCTCTGCTGGTCCCCGCCCCCCCGGAAGGCTTCTGCCTGGGAAGGCATCAGCTGGCCCAGGGCACCAGATGCCTTCCCAGGATGGAGGCTCCCAAGATGGCGGAGGCAGCAGCCACACACCAGAGCTGCGGCCTCCGCCATCTTGGCTAGGCTAATTTGCATACAGTCACTCTGATTGGCTGGTGGGCGTGGCTTAGGCTATCCCGAAGAAACAGTTAATTTTAATATTACGCTTTTATTAGTTAAGATAAGGTTAGTAGCATATTATGACCATAGAACAACTATCCCATAAAGAGAATTATTGAAGCAGGGGATTTCCCAGGGGTGAGGACGGCGGAGCCCCTTGCGCTAGGACACTTGTATGCACGACTCCGGAGACCAGGTTCTGGGACACAGGTCTAACTTTATTGAGGAAATGCAGCTGTATTTATAGTGGAGGTGGCCAATCATGGAACACCATCCTAGGGGAGCCAATGAAAGGTCAGGGTACTGTGTAGGCGGCTCTGGGAGGGGCTCAGGCGGGCGTTGCCATCTTCCTGGTGTGCCAGAAAGATCTGAACTGCTGGAGTAAGCTCACAGCATTGCATCAGCCTCTGCACCGAGACAAAACCTCCTGTGCTCTACCTACAAATTATTACTACTACTATTAATAGCAACAATAGTCATTGAGACCAGTTGCTTTTACTATTTTAATATTCAGAAATAGGCTCTAAAAATACTAAAATTAAGGACAAGTGGAAAAAGAAAAAGAAAAACAAACTCACCAGTTGATTTCTTCAAAGGGTAAATAACCTATTTTGTCACTAGTCCCATTCATTCTTTCAGAATGTAGTTCTAGATACTTCTAGAACCTCTCAGAGAAGAAAGTAAATCCATCTACCAAATACAATCATGACTATGGCCTTGCCTTATTCTGAGAGCCTAGAATTGCCTCACTCTTATTCCTCTGTGCATAAATAGTAAGGGACATTCCACTGTCAAACACTCAATGAAACAAATGCTATCACTTTAACATTAAGAATTTCCCAGCCAGTGTGGCTCAATTGGTTGAGCGCTGCCTCCTTCACCAGGAGGTCACTGGTTCAATTCTAGTCAGGGCACATGCCTCATTTGTGGGCTTGATCCCTAGTGGTACGTGTGCAGCCAAAACATATTTCTATCTTGCTCTCCCTTCCTCTCTCTGAAATCAATAAAAACATATTTTAAAAAATTAAAGGATGTTCTAACAGTCCTTGGTACAGAGAGAAAGTCTCTGTGTGGCCACTGGGAGCATAACCCTTGCTAGGTTATGATTTTGCTTTCATGGCTTTTAAAGTGTCACATAATATGTACTTAGTTTCCATGCTTTCAATTTTGTTATCAAGTAAGCATAGTACAATTAGATGAACTGGTAATAAAGCACTCTTCAGGCAAGATGGTAAAATCTAGAAAGGGCTGCCCCTCCCTGGAAAGCAGACCACTCCACACCTCTCTGTCCTCCTCATGAAGCTGTGCAGAGAAAGGCTTTCGGTGGCACTGGAAGTGGCATTGCTCTCAGGAGGCAGCCTAGGGCTCGTACCTTAACCAGAGCTTTCATCATGTGTTCTTGGTTTATTCTGACTGCCAGACAGGGTACTCACAGCTTCCTAACCTGAACAGGGAATGCATGTTCATGCATCCTGGGACTCTGACATCTGATGCCCAGCTGTGATTACGCCAGAAGAATGGACTCCCCAGTCATTGCTCCAGTGACTTCTCTTAGGGAACAATCCCCGGGGAGGGACACAAATCTCTCAAAGATCACAGAGGAGGGAGGCTCCCGGGAAAGGCAGCTGGGCTACAAGGGAGTGCAGTAGGGGCTGCTGCTGGGTGTGCGCATAGGTTTTAGGGTTGCAGAAAGAACTCAGGTGCTGCTAATGGACCATTTACTTCTCAGAGAAGACAATACAGGATTGTCTATTTTCTTTTTAAGTCCTGTTACAACTGTTCTCCATACCCATCTATGGAATGCCTATCTGCATGTGTCCCTTCATCTCTTTTCATATTAACACGCTGTTTAACTCTTTTTGGTCATTCATTCATTCATTCGTTCATTTCTTCATTGGCATGACTGTGTCAGGCCCTGTGCTAGGGACTGGAAACACAAGAAGGAATGGGAACTATTTCTTCAAGGGGTTCTCTGTTCTCTGTCCAGTGGAGGCAAATACCAGCAAGCATATAATTAGAATGCTTTTAGAAAAGCGTGTGTAGAGGTTCAATACATAAAAAGTCTTTATGCAAAAACTTCCATTACATGCACTGGTCTTCATACTATCAGAGACTAATAGATTTTTTGTTTGATAAAGTGGTGGAGGAGTGGATGGGAAAAGGTCAAGAGAAGTTTGTGGTTGTCAGATAGGAGACTGAGTTATTTCCCATGGGCCAGGCATTTTGTTTCTATCCATTGAGCCAAAGGCCCCTCTCTTTAGTATAGTGTTGGCATGGATTTAACGCGTGGTCACCTCAATCATGACCACATCCACCACCACAAGTTTTAGGGAATTTTTCTTGCACTTTCTCAACTGACTTTGTGTGTGAGTGAAATACACAAATGCTGAATTTAATCATTTTTTCCTGTTGAATTTCATCCTATTGGTTGGATTCAATCTCCAGATCTGGTGAAATAATTATGAATTATGCTTCTGTCATCTATTATTGTAACTACTCCACCCAACTTTATGTCATCTGAAAATTTCACCAACATCCCCTCTTTCTTTTTGCCTCTATCCAGTCCGTGCACCACATGGCAACAATAGTGCTCTTTCTAAAATAAAAATCTGACCTTTTTATTTTTCACACACACACACACACACACAATTTAAATGCCCATCATGACAAGTAATATAGTATGAAGCTCAAGGACTTTCACAATTTTCCTCTTTATTTCTTTTTCAACTCCTGACACATCCCCTTTTAAGACACACCATCTTTTTCCCAGGGAGGTGCAGCCAATATACAGAACAAGAGTATGATCTGCCACAGGTATTAAAAGAGATATTCAAAATCATTTTCATTTTAATTTAAGATATTTCAATGGTTATTGGAATATTAAGATTTGTGAAATGTTTATTATCAAGGTTTTGAGAGAAGTTTCTTTAGATCTGATCCACGAATTTATCCGACAAATTATTGAATATTGTTATGGCTAGGACTCTATTTCCTCTTTGCTCTTAAACCTATATTCCTCTACCCTTAACCTCAAAATCCCTATGTGAAACTCTTATATATGTGTTTTCTCTAACACCATCAAGCAATTGACTCAATTCTGACACTATACAGATCCCACTTATTAAAGATTCAGTCCCACAAGACTACCCTCATCAGACACCAATAGCAAGTCCAGATAGTCATCTGTGCTTCTAACCAATTGGCTATACATTGGAAGTTTGCATGGCTCTCTCCTCTCGTTTGATTAATTTACTAGATGGCTCACAGAACTCAAAGAAACATTCACTTATATTTACCAGTTTATTATAAAGAGCATTATTAAGATACAGAGGAACTGCCTGATGAAGAGGGCAAGGCATATGGGGAGGGACTCAGAGCTTCCTTGCTCACTCTGAGATGACATGCCCTCATCACTACAAATATCCTAAAAGCTCTCCAAATATCCATCCTTTTATGTTTTCAGGAATTCGACATTATATAGTGAGGATTGATTAAATTACTGGCCATTGATGATTGCTTCAACCTCTAGCCTCTTTCCCCAACCTGGAGGTTATGGAGGTGAGACTGAAAATCCCAACCCACTAATCACATGGTTACTTTCTCTGACAACCAAATTCTCATCCTTGGATGCTTTCCAAAGTTACCTCATTAATATAAACTTAGCTGCGGTTAAAGGGGATTTAAGTATATCAAGACACCTTTATCATTTTTATCATTTAGGAAGTTCTAATGGTTTAAGATCTCCGCAAAGAATGGGGATGAAGAACAATGTATATTTCTTACTAGGGGCCCGATGCACAAAAAATTGTGCACTCCCGGGGGTCCCTCAGCCTGGCCTGTGCCCTCTTGCAGTCTGGGACCCCTCAGGGGATGTCCACCTACTGGCATGCCTGGACAGCCTGAGTGAGGGGTTGATGGCTGTTTGCAGGCTTGCCAAGCCTCCCAGTGAGGACCTTAGCTCATGGGGGTGTGGCCAGCCTGGATGAGGGGCTGAGGGCCGTTTTCAGGCTGCCCACAGTCCCTTCAGGGTTCAGATCCCTACTGGGGTGCCTGGCCAGCCTCGATGAGGGGCTGAGAGACATTTTCAGGCTGCCCACAGCTCCCATTGACCCAACATCCCAGCGAGGCTGGCTGGAAGCAGGTTTCTGGAGTTTATTTATCTTCTATAATTGAAACTTTGTTGCTTTGAGTGGAGGCCTAGGCAGGCAACTGAAGCCTTCTGTTTGCTTCAGTTTCTTGGTTTCTATGATTGAAACATTGTTGCCTTGAGCGGAGACCCAGCTGGCCTAGGCAGGCGGTTTCCTCCATTGCAAATGGAATTCTCCTGTTTGCTCTAGCTCAGTGGCTGCCGGCCACCATCTTGGCTGGGTTAATTTGCATACAGTCACTCTGATTGGCTGGTGGGCATGGCTTGGCTGGTGGGCGTGGCTTAGGTGTCAGAGTGATGGTTAATTTGCATATTACTCTTTTATTAGATTGGATTTTAAATCACAATATCATAGAAAGGAAAAAATAATGAGTGACCAAGCCAATGAAACTTTGCTTGCAGTACATACATACAGGAAAGACAAGTGATTGTCAGTGATAAGTGGCAGAATATGTGATTGAATTTGAACCATTTTTAACAACAACATGGATGCCCTTATCTCTTTCTTTATGCCTTTGTCCAAAATCCCTACCCACTACCTCCATCAGTAGCAGAGCCCTATTTTGATTATATGAAAAACATAGCTGCTCATTAGCCACCTCACATGAGCTACTGGCTAAATATTGTAAAATTTCCTATAAAACTGAAAATAGTGAAAGCAGCCACTACCTAAACACATTAATCAGAGAAGTTTAAATGTTAATAACTTTTGCATTATGATGTTGAAAATAATGGATGCCTACTTGTAGATTGGTGCCTTAGAGCCCCACAGGATAATAGCATTGAATATGAATATTATACTATGGAATAAGCTTAATAAAAAAAAGAATCTTCTGGTTTAGTCTTATTTTCCATTTTCAAATAATATACTGAAACTAAAGGTTACTTTCTTGACATTAACCCTTTTCTAGACAGAGCCAGAGACTCAGAGATTTTGACTTTATGCAACTATGATCAATTCCTTAAGTTCTTCATCAAAAATGGGACTGATATTTGATAGTCAAACTAATATTTTTTGTTGTTAATCTTCACTTGAAGATATTTCTCCATTGTTTTTAGAGAGAGTAGAAGGGAAGGAGGGGGGGAGAGAGAGAGAAATATCAATGTGAGAGAGACATACCTATTTGTTGCTTCCTGCATGTGCCCTGATAGGGGCTGGGGACTGAACTTGCAACCCAGGCATATACCCTTGACTTGGAATTGAACCCACAACCCTTCAGTGTATGGGCCAATGCTCTAACTACTGAGAAACACCAGCCAGGACCACAATGATATTTTAACTTTTAACTACTATATGCAGTAGTAAAATTATGAAATACTTCCATATCTGCTTATGAAAATCCATATCCTAGACATTTTACCTTTTGATAAATGTTTTGAAATTTACCCCTAGATGGAAGCCATGGAATTCATGGTCAAGTTGGAGCACAAGCATAGTGAAATGATTTTGAGTTCAAAGAAAGAAGTTTCAGTTTCAGTTCTGCCACAAATTTGAGATGCAATACTTTTAACAGCAATGAATTATAACCACCCCACTGTTGTTTTTTTTGATGTTGTTTCTACAAATGCTGACTCTGACTAATAGATAACTTGTAGATAAACAACATGTTTGTACAATAATTCTAGGAACTAGTTTCAAATGATACAGACTCATATCTTCAGTCATCACAGCCCTGGGATACTTGCTGACCTTCAACAGTAAGATCAGGATTAAGTAAAAACAGGATGGTAAAAACCAGGTTGATGCACCTCAGACCATCACTCGACTAGTTCCAACATCCTTATCAGAATGGGTCTGAACATAAGTAACTTTTCAGCCTTCTCCCCTTGACCTCTTTGTTCTGCTTTTCTCTTCCTCCTTATAAAAACCTCTGCCTGCACTAAGATGTTGAGATTGGTTTTGGGACAAGAATCCCCATCTTCTTAGGTAGCTGGTGCTTGAATAAACCACTTTCCTTCAGCAACTGTCTCAAGAGTTTGGCTTTCATTGTGGCAAGCAGTCAAGACTGGATTTTGGTTACAATACTTGGCAAGCCCCTTAACTTCTCTCTATTTCTTTTACTTCATTAAAATTTTAAATGGCAACAACAATTCTGCTTACCTTGTAGTACTGAAATAACAACCAAATAAGACTGCTTATGATCCCTTTATGTTAACAATAATAATAGAAGACATGTAGGAGTTTTGTTATGCATGAGAAATTCTAAGTATTTTATGTCCTTATATTATTTCCCCACACAATATTATTTAGGAGAAACTAATAACATTTATGTTTTACAGATGAAGAAACTGTAATTGTGAAAAGCTCCTTACCCAAGGCCATATAATTAGAATGAGGGGTCAATTCAAAATCACTGTAACTCTAGCACTCTAGCATTTAGCTAGCTGGTAAAATATTAGAAGAGGTATTAAAATTAATAGGGCTTTCCTATAGCATTACCTTCCAGAACAAACATAACTATTTGGACAAAGGTAATCCTAAGTATGACCTTGGTTGCCAGATAGTAGAATTTCTTTTTAAAAATCTGATTCTAGCAAAACACATATATACGTGTCAAAATAAAAAGTCCAGTTTCCTGTTTCATAGACTATTTGTCTATGTCAGCCTCCTAGAACATGTGATGGCTATTTTAGTAAGACCAGGACACACAAATGTTTTTGATCAAAATTTCCAGTTCCTAAACACTTCTGATGAGCAAACATGTTACAGCCATTTTCCAGGACTTTGTAGATTCTCTCTGGTCAAGGTGTGCTGCAAGGAAGGGCTCATCTAGCAACATCTACTCCACATTGGCTAGTCTTCCCATTGGGAAAAGATTGAGGGCATGGAAAGTATCTATCCTTGAAATATGGTAGGAGCCAATGAATTGAAACTGACCACAGATCTCAGACAGCTATGTGTAAACAAATCAGGAAAAATAGCAAATAGAATTCTAGGCAAAGTCTAGCTAAGTCTATAATTTATTTTTGAGGAAAATTTTTTACCATTATGACCACCCACGATGTAATGGAATCAATTATTAAGTTTTGTACCTTTCCCTACACTCGATGATACACGCTATCCCAATCTTCTTCTCCTATGAAGGAGCACCCAGGATTTTCATGCTCTTTCCCATACTTCTATCTAAACCTATTCTCAAGAATAAATTTGACCAATTTATTTCCTGGGGGAGAGGAATTACTTAAATGTGTTTCAAGGTCCTGTCCCTCTCAGAGAGTTTACATTTTAAAGAGCAAGGCAGCTACTGCCATAGAACCATCCGCTAAAGAATTAAGTGATGTGATTAGCAAGGTTACAGTTTCCTGACAAATGGATCTGAAATCACATTTATGTTATATGACCTTATCCAACTTATTCTACCTTCTGCTAACTCCTGGAGGTTTCTTAAGGTAAATATCAAGTTTACAAAATAAAGACAAGTATAAAGTCCTGAATGCACACACACACACACACACACACACACACGCTTAAAATACCTTTATCGTCTCAGGCATCTCCTGAAGATGAACCTCAAATAAATGACTAACATATGATGCCTTCCCTGAGCACCACAGAAGCCTGCTCTTTGTCGGTGCTTCTCCGGTGATGTATACATTCCTCACCTTCTAATTATTTATTTAGATGTCTACCCATTCATTTGTGAGTTCACAAAGGACAGGAGACATCCTTTTTTTTATCACTGAATGCCTGCTTCCTAGCTCATGCATCACACATAAAAGCACTTAATAAACATTAGGAGGATAATAAGTGGATGTGCACCAGAAGTAAGCACAAAGGCTTGTCTGTCTTACTTTCAAAAATGGTTTGGAATTAATTGCCTATATTGAACTACTGTGATGCTTTGACAAGTGCCTGTGGTTCTACCCTGGATGCCATTTGCTCCTAATTTCCACATTGACATTTCAGTACTTTCGCCTTCTATTAAATTACCTCCCCCATGCAATTGCTATTACTGTTAAGTCCCATAACAATGTTGCTAATAAGGTAGGTCACATGACCAAATTAATAACTCATCTATCCCATAGTAGTTTAGCCTAGCCAACTTCATCCCAGCTCAGCCCATCTTCCAGAAGACAGGCATGTCAGGAGCACACACACAGGAGCTGCCCAGGACTCCCACCAGAGCCACATCCAACCTCGTAACTCCCTGCTTCCAAATGGCGCACCTGTTGCATTGGGCTATCTTTTATTTTGACATTTAGGGTTGTTGTTTTTTAATGAATTCCATTTTGGGTTTGTATAGTGAAAGGCCTTCTGTTTTCAATAGATTTCCTTTTGTCAATCATCCACTTCAAAATATTCTCTTCAGCTTTCACTTTATTTCCTTTCATCTTCTCATTCATAAATCTTAAAAGCTGTTTTACATTAGTTATTTTTAAAGAATAATCCAGTCCACTTCCTTTGTCAATGTATTTGCTGCATAGCCTGAGCAGATACAATGCTGAGCTCCAGTATTCCTTATGCTGAAGGCCTTTGTCCCAATGCAAATGTATACATGTACTTGGAGGGACTTCTAAGACTCTATGTAACTGAAATCTATTTCATATATTTGGGGAAGTTTGGGGTAGTGTGTGAGTTGGTTTAAAACTGGCAGAAATAGGTAATGTGCTCAAATTAGATTAAATAATAGTTATTTTTATCCCTCTGTCTCTTATTAGATTAATTTCATTAACAAACATTTACTGAAAATCTGCTATGTGTCATGTACCACGCTGGGCACAAGTTACTGCACATGGAGCAAAACAGACATAATCCTCTGCCTGATAGCACTTACAGTCAGGGTGGGAGACTGACGACCACTAAATAAGCAAATAAATAAGTGCAGTAAATTAGCACCTTGCAGGATAGACTAGATTTTGTTGCAATAATTTAAAAAAACAAAACAAGGTATCAGGGGTTATAGCAACAATCCCTGTCATTCTCATTGTGGATCCTTAGTGGGTTGGCTGGGCAACTGCATAGTAAGTGAGGGTAGAAAACATAGGTATATTAGTATTGGTTTGCACCTGTGTGAACTTTTCTGACAGAGACCCCAAAATATGATTGTCTTAATGTAAGCAGGTATCTGGGTCAGGTAAGCGTCTCTATTCCATGAGATCATTCAGGAGCCCCAATTTCTTCACTCATGCCTTTATACCATTTCCTGCGATGTCGTCCTCATCTGCAGGATGGAAACTGGCTCATTGCCATGAGTATGGACTAGACTAGTGAAACGGAAGGAGAGGAAGTTGGAGGACAAGTGATTTCCTTTTCAGGAAGTGATGCGCACGTTGCCCCATCACTTATGATCACATTTCATTGGTGAGAATTTAGTCACCTGGCCCCGTAAGACAGCAGGAAGAACTGGGAAATAGACTCTCTGGATGGAAGACACACAATTTAAAAAAAAAATCATTCTCAGCCACCATAGAGAAGGGTCTCTAATTCAAGCTACTTGCAAAAATTGCAAAAAATAAAATAAAATGAAGTCTGTTGAAAAATATAATGTCTAGTTCTGAAGCAGAAAGTGGGAACAAGATTGACGAAGGAGACTGAATAAGACTTATATGGGAAATGTGTGTAGAGAGGCAGAAGAAAGGTTCAAAAGAGGGTGAAAATTTGAGCATAATTGGCAGGAGAATAACAAAGGTGCCATTGACCAGAAATAAGATTCTTGAAGATGAAAGTTTGGTATAGTTGCAGTCACAGTCTTATGTTTGGTTTGATGGGACTTTTTACCTCTCACCATACCAACCAGTATCTAGAAGTTACTGCACAAATTCATCATTATCCACAGAACCAAACTAAATGCCTCTGCTTTAAAATTTTAATGAGAAACCACATGATACATCTGCCAGCAATTACCATGGGTCTTACTGAAGTGCACACAGCCCATGGCCTCTCACTGGCCTCATTCTCAAACAATAATGCTGGAAAGAGGCCCTTTCTAAAACTTCCACGTGATCTATAATCTCCCAGACTACTTTCATAATCATCTTTTTTTTCCCATTTGGCTAAATATGTTATTTCATTTTTGGCCACCGACCAAAAGGTGGGACATCATTGGGAAAGTTGTAGTTTTTCAATTTTACATATAACAACATGTGAGCAGTGATTTACTTTTGGGTTTCAGTCTTTGACACTGAGCTACAAAATGTCATCTTTAGTTACCCAGAAATAGCAGCCAGCTTCATGGGTGGGAGGGGGGGGGCTGTTCAATGTCTGAGTGATTTGGTTTCTTCTGCAGCTGCATTAGAAGAGGCAAGAGAAACCTACTGCATGGCAGTCAGAGAAAATGCCCTTCATAAGTGTGATGGCCAAAATGTCCTTATTTATAACCAAACAGTGGTTCAGGAGAGAAATTTAAAAATAGGAAAACCTGAAATCCAAAATCAGTTGCTTTAAACAAGGTCTCAGGTATTGATTTTCCAAAATACATCTGGAAACACAAGCTAAAGATTACACACTGCCTGTGTCGGGCATAGATTTGGATATTATAAAACATTGTTCTCAGCCAATGATGCTATCAGATCTATGCTGGTTGGATGTCTCAGACAGATTCATAATTTAGTTGTTCTTACAAACCCATTTTCCTTGGTTGACTGCTCCAGCTGGCACATCACAGAATGTTTAACCCGGGCCTGCTTAGCATCATCAGTTTGGCCAGCCCACTGAAAGCATCACGGAGAAAATAATATCACATTAAATGGGAAATCCCCAAATTTCACTCTAACAATAAAGCTTGTGTTTTCCCCTTAGATGGGAGGAAGCATTTTATTATGAAAATAGCAAAGATTTTGGAGGCAGACCTCTGTAAACCCCAATTTCCTGTACAATTTATGTAATAATACCTCCCTCATAACATGGTTTTAATAGCCAAATGAAATAAAATGAAACGCCTTGCTTATATTAGAATTTCATTAAATGTTTGTCAGCCCTGTATGACTCTGGATAAATTACTTAACCACTCTGTGCCTCAGTTTCCTTATGGCCGACATGGAACTCATGCTACTGACCTCAGAAGGGTGGAGTGAGGATTAAATGACTTAATAAATGACAAACTGTTCAGATAGTACCTGTAACAATAAATGGTCAATAAATGTACTTGTTGCCGTCATTATCCAGTGTCTGTGTATGAATATGATAGTCCATATAAAGAGAACAACATGAGTTCAGAAGGATTTAAGGTTTTATGCAGTTTTGTTTTTGTCCAGGGATGGTGAATAAATAGAGGGATAAACTGGGGGTGGAAGCTAATAGCATGGGGCTAATAAAGACTACCAATGAAAATACTAATGAGAAGTACTAAAAAAACCATTTAGATTTCAACTGTGAAGGTATTTGAAGACAAAATCAAATACTTGGTCTTTTTTATTAGAGAAGATGAAAGACAGCAGAGGCTTAAATCAACAGGTCCTGTAACCATGCCTGTATTTTTTTTAATGTAATTTATTGATTTTTTTACAGAGAGGAAGGGAAAGGGATAGAGAGTTAGAAACATCGATGAGAGAGAAACATCAATCAGCTGCCTCCTGCACACCTCCTACTGGAGATGTGCCTGCAACCAAGGTACATGCCCTTGACCGGAATCAAACCTGGGACCCTTCAGTCCGCAGGCTGACGCTCTATCCACTGAGCCAAATCAATCAGGGCCATGCCTGTATTTTTGAGAGATGACTAGATGATGTTTGTATGATAAATAAAGGAAAGGTGATGAGGAGCAAGAAGCCATTTGGGAAGTTTTTTTGAAAGGTAGAGTTCTGTAAAACAAAGACAGCCTGGTGTCAAAGAGCTACAGGAAACAGCACAAGGGTAAAAGCAATTGGCTTTCTTGGTTAATTGGCTGGGGGCATGGGAGGGGAGGTACCAAAAAGAAAGGAAATAGCTAAATAGCTTAAGCTGCTAGGAGGTTTCTAATTTGTGAAAATGGTGAGATGATGAACCCAAGATGGAGAATGCGAGCACATGCTGGGACATGTTGAGTTTATCTTTATGGCTCATTCAGTGGTTGAAATCATCGGTATGACACACTGTCTAGATATTATTGCTTAGGAAGGAAGAGAAAAGGGTAGAGCGTGGAACTTTAGAGAGTGCCTACATTTCAGAAGAGGTCACATGACTAAAATAGAAACAGGTATGGATACATGGAACAGACTGACAGCTGTCAGAGGGGAGGATGGTCTGGATGAAAGAAGGGGAAGGGATTAGCAAAAAAACAACAACATATACATATCACATAGACACAGACAAGAGTGTGGTGATAGAGGTTAAGGAGTTTGGGTGTAGGTGCAGGTGGGCAAAGGAGGGATAAATGGGGATGGAAAGAGACTTTGCTTTGGGTGATGAGTGCATGATGCAGTGTGGTGATGATGTTTTATTGAGTTGTATACTTGAAACCTGTATGGTTTTATGAACCAATCTCATCCAAAATAAATTCAATAAAAAAATAGAGGTCAGAAAACAAGAGGTGCCAAGTAATAGCCATGAGAAGGCCATCAGAGAGTAGGAAGTGGGAAGGAGGAAGTATCTCCATGGATAGATATCCAGATAGATACATATTTCAAAAGAAGCAAGAGGTTAACTGTGGCAGTTTTAGGAATGTGTAATCATCATTAAGAAAGCTAGTCTATTCAAAATGTTTATTTAATGCTGAAAATGTGCCAGTCTCTCCACTTTCATTTTTTCTCTGTCATATTCCTTCTCCCTGTTCTTCAAACACTACATAGACTTTATAAACTCCCTTTGTTTCCTCAGTTCTCTTCCAAGTTCTTCAGTTCCTAGATGGTGGGCAGATGATCTAAATATTATCAAAGGGAAGGCTAAAATAAGATGTGGGTGATGTAAGAGTATCTGAGCTTAGTGATCCCTGCCCACAATGATTCAGAACAGATCTGTGCTGTGTTTTTTTTTGAATAGCTGCACAAAAACTGAAAAATTCAGTCCTGTGTCTAGAAAATTTTTTCTGTGTTATGTGATTCTTACTTTAAAAATATTTTTAAATTTAAAAAATATTATTCTATACTTTTTTTTGTTTGAAAGTTGGGGCCACGTAAATATGATCTTCAGGAAGAGTTACCACATGAGCAAAAGAAAAATATCCTGTATAGTCAGTTCAGTGTATTAAAGGTTTGGTACAATTTTATGTCTAAAGGTGATAGTTTTGTAATTTGTCTTTTATGTCTGTAAAATTTGTCTTCCTGTTCTTTAGTTACTTGAAATATTGCAATGTCTATTGTAAACTACAAAATCCTATGTACTCTGAATGTTCATACCAATACCATTTCTGGTTTTTGAATGCACATTAAATTACATTGATGTCAATAACACAGCTTCTTAGCTTAGTCTGTACTTTTGAGCTTCCTACCTTAGCATATAGTCAGAAGGTGGGATCTACTTAATCTTCTTTTATTTTGACTTGGCGTTGCAAACATGTCCCATTGCCACTGTTTTTGGTACCCACATGGCAATAATGATGCCCATGTCTTGGGTGCTCTCAATCATGAGGCCACTAGTTCTTAGAATGCCAAAGTAGAACTAGTTTCTATGCAGAGGAGAGAAAAATGTCTTCCCACCTCCCCTACCCTCGCTGCCCCACTCTCTACCAACATTTGTCAACTTGGCCCGGATGGACATTGTTTGTGACCAGGGTCTCCAACAAAATATGTCCTCCATTAATTGGCCGACATCCTTCCAAATACTAGAGAAGGATCATAATACAAGGAGTTAGAAATGGGACAGAAACTATTTCACACTTTTCTGCTTTATTACCCTTATCTCTCTTACTCTTCTTTCAGTGTTCCCTGTCTTCATATTTAAATGCTACCTCTTTCCTGTGTTATAAAATAAAAGTTTTAGGTATTTCAGTGAACTCTAGGAAGTTCCTTAGGGTGGGGTTCTCTCCACTAGAAATGTTTATGTCCCAGCAATTTGTTTCATTGTGTGCTATACTTGCATAAATATAAATAATTTTACTGTAATATACACTGAGTGGCCAGATTGTTATGACCACCTGATGTTTAGTAGGCAAATTAGCTATAATTTCACACTGAAGTTGCTAAGTTGCCAGAGGGCCAGATCATTATAAACATCTGAATAGAACAACATACCTAAGTATCATTGCTGATCAAGTTCATCCTATCATGTTGATGGAGTATCCCAATGAAGATGGCTTCTTCCAGCAAGACAATCTGCCATGCCATGGCGCTCATATTGTGCAGGAGTGCTTTCAAGAACATGAGGGAGACTTTACCTTGCTTAGGTGCCTCCCAAAATCACCAGCTCTCAATCCAATTGAGCATTTTTGGGATGAAGTTCAAAGAGCCATCAGGCAGCTGGTTCCACAACCACCAAATCTCACAGAACTGGACAGTGCTACTCATCAGGCATGGTGTCAGATTCCTTGCATCACCTTTCAACATCTCATGGAGTCAATGCCAAGAAGAATCACTGCAGTACTGAAAGGCAAAAGGTGGCCCAACGAAGTACTGATGAGGTGGTCATATTAATACGGCCACACAGCGTATAATATATAGATGTGTCTCACTTTTCACTGAGACACCAAAGGCCAAGAGCAATTCACTAGGTGCCAAGGGCATCACATAAAGCTGAGTCCTTGACTGCCTGTTCATGACAGAATAAGAGATTGCAAATGTAGATCTGCTTAAGCATCTCACTATCCAACTGTAGACTGCATATGAAGACACAAGTAAAAGGGACTATTTTGAAAACTGTTGCTTCTATGTTTTATTTGTTATTGTTCCATCTCCTCCATTGGGGGTGGGGTGTTCTTCTATCTCACCTTAAGTCAATGAAGACAATTTTAAGAAGACACTTGGTGTGATTTATACAACATCTCGGAGTTTGGTAAACTTAAGTATTATAAATCAGACTTGGAAAGTCTACTAGTAAAAGCCATAAGCTAAGACTAAATTGCACTAAGGACAACATGGGGAGCAAATTGCATTTCCACCATGGAAGGGAGCTAGCCTGAGGTCAGCTGTCCAATTTGACTGACTGGAAGATCCTTGTAACCCCAACAGAGGGGAGGAATGATAGAACCCCAAGACTATGAGGAAAGTTGTAGCAGCTAGCTGAGGGGAAGTTCAGATAGAAGTTCCTGCTGGAGAGTCTTCAAGAAGCCCATACAAGCACCCAATGAAACAAAGTGCTACAATTGTATTTGGCATTAACCTCAACATCAGAGGTTCAAGCTTATAAGTGGTATCCTTCCTCCATGAGATTGGCTCCATAGGAAATAGCAGCTATGGCTATGGGAAAACAAATGGTAAAGAAGCGAGTTGAAGTTCATCATACACCTACCTCCCACTCCAGATTTCCAGGCCTGTGGCAGGCCTAATAGGGGAGATAGAAGAAGTTAAATTGAATATCAGTCAGTTAGGAATGTTGAAAATATTCAGGAGGATATGTGTTGAAATTGCCTAAATTACTAAGGAACTGATAAATCTAGGTGACCTGATTGAGATTTCCACCAGGGGCAGAGGAAAACAATTTTCACAGCATCCTTTGATAATGGTAAAGAGAACAATGGCATCCCAAAGAAGTCCCTGTTCTATTCCCCGGAACATATGACTATATGACAAAGGGGATTTAGGGTAGTAGATGCAATTAAAATTGCTAATTCAAATGACCTTAAAACAGATTATCCCAGATTATATGATAATCACAAGGTTCCTTAAGTGTGAACAAGGAGGCAGAAGAGTGTTGGAGTGGTGTGTGCAAAACTCAATAGAGCATTGCTGGCTTTGAAGAGAGATACTGGTCAAGGACTGCAAGTACCTTCTAGAAGTTGTAAAGGGTGTGTGGGGGTAGAAGGTTCTTTAATTAAGCCTCCAAAAAGGATTACAGTTATGTTTAAAAACTATTACTCTGGAACTTACTAAAACAAATACACTGGCTTTCTATATGAAAGTTTTTGCTAACAGCCACACTAGTAAAATATACTATTGAGCACTTGAAATGCATCTAGTTCGAAATGAGATGCTCTATAAGTATAAAGTACACACTGGCTTTCAAAGACTTAGTACAAAAAAATAAGAATGTCAAATATCTCGTTATTTTTACATAGATTGTATTTGCCTGATTTATATTAATAAGTGTTGGATGTGTTGGGTTAAATAAAATATGTTAGAGTTAGAATGAATTTCACTTATTTTTCCTTTTTAAATGTAGCTATTTGAAAATTGAAAGTTACATATGTGGCTCACATCTCTCCATTGAACAGCACTGATGAAGAGAAAACCTTTCTGGAAACATTATAATTTTGCTTTACATTTGTGTGTGAAGCACTTTATACATTTCGCTAATATGTACTTAATTCTTCTAGCAATCATGTGTGATGGGTAGGGTAGAGCTTATTATTTCTAGTTGGTAGAATGTGAAAGCCAACACTCAGATCATATAAAGGACCTACCAAAGGATCACACTGGTAGCATGTGACAGATCTAAGACAAAATCTTGAAACATGTCATTCAAGCCAAGGCCTTATCCCTATTACCTCGTTCTGTGGGTGGTGGGAATTCTAGTGCCTAGCCTTGGGTTCCCGATTTTTCCAGAGGGGAGTTACTTAATGGGAAGTGTCTAGCACACTTGAGCTGATGTGAGAGGAGGGTCTCCTATATGTTGAAACCTAACTAAATCTTTAGAAGAGCATCCACAAGACCTCGCTGTTTCTCCCAACTTACTGATGATACTCCATCACAAAAACATTCTGTAGTCATGTGGTTTGAGAAGTACTGGTTATAAAGTTGAATTCTTTTAACCACCGGGCATTTAAATGCATTATTCATCTGTCAGAGGGAATAGACTACAATTTTCAAAACGTATTTTCCCAGACTGTGATGTTCTAAAAAAAAAAAGAAAGAAAGAAAAAGCAATTTAGAAATTCTGCCCTACAATGAAAGGAAGATTCAAGGACAGGTCTGACTTTTAGCTCTTAGTCAAGTGGGAGCCAATCTCCGGAGTTGAAAGAGGATCTGAAGGAAGAAGGTGGCAGCTTGTTCCCCAGCTGAGAGGCATTTGTTAGCTTTGGCAACTGCCCAGGACAAAGATGGATATTTAAAAGTGATTTTTAAACTAGAGAAAATTAGAATCAGTTCAATAAATAATCTGTTTAGCATCTTAATAAGATTTAAACACAAAGCCAGATTATCTGTTCTTTTGAACCACAGGAACACATTTGAATGCTTGGAAGTATTCCCTGACATGCTAGTGACTTTCTAAATGAAATTCCAGTAAAATGGGAAAAAGACATGTAATGACCCAAAGTTCAGGAAGAGGTTTGGATATTTGAAACCGTTAGATTTGACAGTATTAATAGCTATAAATTGGTAACAAGATGTACAAATTTTGTTTTCCAACTTTTCATCAAGTACATGATTAAAAAATGCCCCCAAAACATATCATTTTGCTTTTTCATTTCCTTCAGGCTAACCAGAACCAGAGACAGAGATTAGAAATATCAATAAAAAGAATAGGACAAGAATCTGTTTATTCAACAACATTTTGTACTGTCTTTGTTTTGGATGCTTTGCAGTCAATGGTGATTAAATAAAATCTATGTTTCCAGTGGCACTTACAGGAAGGAGTTCAAGGGGAAAAAATCCCCACTGTTTCCAAGTCATTGATTTATTCATTAAACATTAAGAAAATGAACAAGCACCTCATTTGTATAAAACACTGTGCTAGGTATTGCGGATATGAAGAGAAAGAAGACTAAATTGTTGTCATATAGGAGCCCACAATAGAATGTTGGAAACAGACAAAAAATGGTTAATTACTAAACTGTTCCAGCCATATTCATCTTCTCCTATTCCATTATTGGGCACTCCAGTCAACCACCTGTTCAGACTAAATATCTTAGGATACTTGACCACTCTTTTTTTTCTCTTTAAGAAAATATTTTTATTTATTTCAGAGTGGAAGGGGGAGAGAGAGATGGAAACATCAATAATGAGAGAGACATTTTGATCAGCTGCCTCCTGCACACTCGCCACTGGGAATGGAGCATGCAGCCCAGACATGTGCCTTGAGCGGGAATCGAGCTGTGACCTCCTGGTTCATAGGCTGATGCTCAACCACTGAGCATCACAAGCCATGCCACTCTCTTTTTCTTATAATTTACATTCAAACCATTGCAAATTCCATTGTTCTTCCATCAATATATGTTTGTGTTGTTGTTGTTTTTCATAAAATTCAGTCACTCCTTATTTACATATACTTCTGTCATTGTTCTCTTTTATAATAGTGTTCTACCTGGTCTATCAGCTTCCAACTTTTTCTCCTTAGCACCTCTTCTCTGTGGGGCACCCAGAGTGGTCATAAGATATTTATCTTTTTTATTAAAAATCTTCCTTTAGTCTTCCTCAAGGCATTTGTAACAACCTTCTATACTTAATATGTTCCTCTGTTTATTTGGGTAGTGTCTGTCTCCCTCCTCTAGAGTATAAGTTTCTTTAAGGAAAGATGACTAGGTCTGTTTTCAGTATGTAAATCATCATTTAGTTTATTCTGTAGATAAACTATATAGTATGATAAATATTTATATAATGTAAGCAACAGTGGTGTCACAGACGAGGGTTTGATCACTTTGCTTTAGGTTCAGATGGTGGAAAGATAAGGGAAGGTTTTTCAAAGGAATCTAAGCTTGTTTAAGATGCTATCATCTATCTGGCTTCTACCTCTACCCTCTCTATACAAACCAATGGTACCCTCCTAATTGATAGAACACTTCCTCATCACTTATCCTAAACAGCCTCTTCCTTAAGACATCATTCTTGATTTTTTTGTTCATGTACTTAATAAAACTTTGAGTGCCTTCTGTATCTTGGCCATAGGTATTGGAGTCTTCTCAAAAGAAAACCATGGGTATTTGAGTCTTCTATTTTATTTCTCATCTGCTTAACATTTTATATTTCTCCAATAATCTTATAGCTTCCATGAACAGCAAAGTCTTATGTGCATAGATTTTGAGTTTTAAATATGACTATACTATACATCCCAGCATGGCCTAGTTCATTTCATCTGTCTATACCAAAGACCATGAACTATAGACTTTGTTCTCTAATTCTTGGGTCTTTCTAACCAGAGGTTGGAGCTGGAACCATTTGGCTTCACTAACCATCGGTGTGGTGTGATGACCACAATGATAACATCTGACAATACTTATAGTGGCAAATAAGTACCAGAGAGGCAAGACAGGTAAGTACACAGTGAAGCTAGCTGGCTGTAGTATGAATGAGAAGTAGGAGAGGCTGTCGTGGGTGCAGAACCTATGCTCTGTGACCACAGATTCAGGAGCTGTTGTTGTCACACAGAATGTAGGCCCAGAGGTAGAGAGAAAACCATTTTTCCCCCTTTCTCTAAGTGGAGGGACCTCCTGGCCTCTCTCCATGCTCTCATCCACTTCAACCCAGAGATAAGTGACTGACCAAGTTTGTTACATTTGGAGGAGGACCTGGACTTTGTGGCTCGGGGTCTTTCTTGGTCTTTTCCCCTGGCATTTGCCGGTGTGAGAAGCTGTGTGCTTTAATCTGTTCTCTGCATGGTGTTACAGAGCCAGGCCCCCTCATGGGAAGGCCTGCAGTGGTCCAGTGCTTGTGTGACTGGTGAACAAGCCTTTTTCTGGGGTCTGATACCAAGAAGCCCACTGTTTCTGCTTACCTAAGCCACATCTTTCATCACAAGCTTTGTTAGCAGTAAATGAGATATTTCCATCTTCACCTGCCTTAATCTTCCCTCCCCCCTGCCCTCATTTTTCAGTTTATTCAATAAATCAAGTGAAAACAAACAAATAAACAGACAGGGGTGTGATTTATTGAACTCCCCACAAATCACATGACTAATATTGCTTGATTTTCTAACTTTTAAAAAGAAACCAGGATTTTTAATACAAAAAGATTTTTCAAATAAAACCTTTTAGATTTTTAATGAAAAATTTATGATTCTAAAATGTTAGCAAAAATGTATATATTTTTTAAAATCTTAGATTTCAAATGAAATATTTAGAGGCCAAGTTTTACAAGAAGCCACTGATTTGTAATGGTTTGGGGTCAGTATAAGTAGTAAGGTTTCTGTGCCAACCCCTTCAGATAAATCAGTTCGCATTTGGTTTTGGAGCTATGATTTCATTTTCACTTCAGCTCACTAGTTGTGTCCCTGATACCTCAACTACCCAAGTGTCCCTTTCCAGAATTTTCTCCTATAGGCTAGTCCTATTCTCTTTACTTTCTTTCTCTTCCTAAATACGAACTATAGCACTTCTTATATTTAGCCACCCTACCTCTCAACTTCCAGACTTAATTCTCCTTGGAGAGTCTATGGTCTTGCCTCATCTAGCAGCTCTGACCTTTTGGATTAATGACCAAACTTCATTAACCTTTAATCATAAAAATTTATATAACCAGTGATCACTCCTTTCTACTAGGAAAGGAAAGCCAATTTGACCTATATTTCTCTCCATTCCCGGATTATTTCTCCCTCCCAACCTACCTCTCATCAAGATCCCAAAATGTATGGTACTAACATGCACACTGTGAAATTTGAGTAAATTCTATTTCTTCGTTTCTTTCTCTTTCCCACTTGGTACACAGCTACTGATAGGAATTTTTCCCCCCTTGCTCTTATCAAATAGAAATAACTAATGCAAGATACTTTAGGTTTGTTTTTCCCATTCTGTTGATGCATTCTTTATTCTCATTGCTTTCTTTCAATTTGCTGGATCTATTGGCAATCTCTTTTCTTAGGCCCTCATTCAGCCAGTCTGATATCAGTCCCTAGAAGGGCAATCGGAATTAATTTGGTTTAATTGTGGGTTATTTTCCAAAGCTTGAACTGGTCTGTAAAACAGCATCTCAGCCTCCCTTGGGACCACACATTTAGTCTTCAACCCAGCTCCTTTGACTTTTTCCCAACCATCTGTTTTACTTGGGTAAAAAAGTCGGTTTTAATGTCTACATTTTCCCCCTTTCATCTATATTTTTGGCACTTTTAGTTAATTCAGAGTTAGCTCCAGAAAGGAAACATTTACCATCCCACAGCAGCTGTGCAGTCCTGGAGGAGGAAGTGGAGAGTCTTGTTCCTCTTCCCATTGGCCTGCTCTCCATTATTCTGGCCATAGTTACTCCATCATCCTTGCATCCAGCCTGCCTGACACCTGGATGCACTGACTTTTGCTTTGGAATGAGAACCACAGCTTCTGAGCTCAACCCTTGTCAACTCATTTTTTAATGTGCACAAATTCTGAATCTCAGTATTTTGTTCAAAGCTCAGAATTCAGAGCCTGGGGTTCCACCTTTGACTCTACCAGTCATCAAATAAGCCACACCATCAAGTTGGACCTCACTTTCCCTGTTTGTGAAATGAGGGCATTTATCTGTAACAGAGATCCTGAATTTAAAGGTCATTAGATACCTACAGATCAAAGAAAGGAGAAACCACTAACTAGAGAAGCTGTCAGCCATAAGGTAACTGGGCATGACAGGGATTTAAAACTGAGAAGGCATGCCCTACCTCAAGGCGTTTGTTGGCTCAGTTAAATCTATCTGCAAGCTCCTTGGCTGAAGACTGAATTGGGATGTCAGTTTCTGAGTTGTATGACACCTTAAGTCCTGACATTCTCTAACCTCAAATTCCTCTGTGTTACAGCTCTTGCCTCTGAATAATTTTCCCTTAAATAATATTTATAACAGAATATTACACAAATGTGATAAAAAAATGGTATATAATTTTATCAATCACACTGACCATCCCTTTGCTTATGGGTAGAGATATCACACTAGTATGAAGTTGATTTATTAGTAAGCAGCCATCACTTGAATGCGAGCAGATAAATAAATGCATTGCGGAAAAGGTATAAGAAAACATTGAGGCTTAAAATGTAATACAGATTCTTAAAAATACGTTTTGCCATGCAGAGCTGGCATTTGGAAAAGGCTGGATGAAATGTGCAGAGGAGACAATTACTTCAGGAAAATGAATATCAGCATCTCCTTTACCTTAATCTTCCCCTTTATTAGAAGCTCTCTGATGGTTTTGGAATGGACTTGCTGGCAGAAAAGGCCCACAAAGAGCATATGGAGTCTTTGCTGTAGACCAAGTGTTTTGGGAGCATGCCAGTAGGTTATAATAGAACTAGTGTCCTGGTGCACAAATTTGTGCACATTGAAAGGAAATTAATTAAAAGAAATATTTTAATATTGCTATTCACACTTTCTCTATAATAGAAGTGTCAACAAAATTCATGATTGACAATGACAGATTGAAACACATGTGTGCGATTGGCACCAGCAAGAGCTTTATATGTATCGCGCATGTGTGAGTCAACTTGGCCTTTTATAGATAGAGAATAAACTTGCTTAATTAGACCTTCTTTCTAATTTGGCTAAACTTTGTCCAGTCCAGTGAAGGACCCCAACTTCTCCTTCAGGTCATTGTCAGCAACACAGCAGTAAATATCAACACAAAGCAGATTATTATTATAGATCACTCAGGGAGAACAAAGAGTAAAATATATAACTGCAGCAGTATTTGACTATATTCTGTGCAGTGAGAAGTCATTTTCAAGATCCACCATTTCTTCCTTTCAGTTGGGTCAAGTATCTAAGCTTTGTAAATCTTTTTTTTTCTGGTTAATGAAAAGAAAATAGGATTCCACTGAGTCCCCTTTCTACCTACTTCAGGACTTCTCTGAGGATCAAATGAGATGAGCCATGAGATAATGCTTTACAGACATTTGGTTAAAGTGTAAATGTTTCCACCTGGCTATAAAGCAAGTAATGTTCCTGGGCTGAAGAAATTCCATGGAGGCTAGTCACTAGGGAGAGGAAGCCACGCGTTGCTATGTGACATCATTACCTGGCTTCCACAGCCACTGTTTCTGGGCTGGGCTGGGCTGTGGGCCACATTTTGAACCATGGGGTCTCGGCAGCATCAGCTGCGATTTGGTAGGCTATCGCTCCGGGGTTGTCGCAGGGCCTGTGTATAACTTGGGGGAAGTGAGTGTCACTTTGTGGGCACCAAGTCCATGGTGCCAGTGCATGTCACAGCAGCTCCTTCATTGAGCGTCTGCCCCCTGGTGGTCAGTGTGCATCATAGCGACTGGTCAGATGGTAGGACACTTAGCATATTAGCCTTTTATATATATAGATGTACTGAGGTTGTAGCCACATTGACATGAAGGTATGTTTGGGAACAATGGCTAAGATGGTAAGTATGAATAAACGTTACCGCTCTTAAAAACCCAAACCTCATGAATCATATGGTCAGTACAGGAATTTACACCAACAATGCTATTAAAAATATTTATACTGCATTGGACTATGTTCAACAGTTACATCTAATGGCAGTAAGCAACAGTAGCAATAATGGACTAATCTAACTCTCTGATTCTCTCATTATTTGCATGTGGAAGGACAACTGATCAGCCACCATTTAAGCGACATAAATTCCGATATTCTCGGAAAATTTGTAGTGCAGAATGGGGAAAAAAGTAATAATTTTGTAATATGAAAATGTTGGCTCTTGAGCAAAACTTTAAAAACAGAAATACATTGCATCCATTAGCTATTGCCACAATAATGTTGGGTAACAAATACTCATGATTTTTCAGCAGCATTTAACAGTAAGCAATGAGCTCACTAGATGCAGCTGATCTAGGCTGAGTTCAACTGGGCCACTCTACTTCTCCCTGCAGATCTCTGGGTGAGTGCAGCAGCTCTGTTCTACATCTTTTCTGGACCATCAGACTGTGGCTTGTTTTTCGAATGGTGGTGGCATAGGCAATATTCAAATGCACAAGTACATTTTAAGCTCTTGCTTGTGTCATGTTTTCTAACATGCTATTAGACAAAGAAGTTACATGGCTGAGCTCAAAATGAGGGAGCAAGAGGGTGTATTTCTCCAGTAGAGGAACAGAAAGTGATAGGGCAAAGGCATGATGAATCAAGGCCAATAGCAGAATCTACAACAGATGTGAACATATTATTGTATCCTGAATTGAGGAAAAGGGTTTATCAGATAATTATAGATTTGGATGATCTTCAAGGATTTATAGGTTGCCTGTGAAATAAAACACATTGCTTTTTGCCGTCGTGATATGTGGTTGAAAAAATATATAAAAGATCCTATGTGAGATGTGTTTCATGTGCATGCCCACGAACTTGCTTATATCAAATATAAGTTGAATTCTGTGGCTGAAACTCACTGATCATCAAATATCCATGCTTCCACTTTAACCTTTAGAATCATTACTAGAAATTGGATGCACATCCAGGAAGAAGCTTTTCCCGTCTCCCTTGTATGTGGGTGATGCCAAGTGACTAATCCTTACCAATGGAATGGGATGTGCCATGGCGCAGGCCAGGGCAATGGCGAAGTAGATACCCCTTCTCCACCTGCTCTTCCCACCTTCGCAGTGAATGCAGAAGGTTCTGAGCCCCCATCTGACAAATTAGCCTCAAGATGGATCAATTGTAGGTTTAAGAAATGAGCTTCCATTGTGTTTGTGTTATCCCACTAAACTGGGGTAAGAATTTCTTACAGCAATTTAAAAAGTCCTATGGAGAAGCTGCTAAAGCTCCTGTTCTCATGTAAAGAACTGAAAGAGAAGGACAAGATAGTCAAACAGAACAGTTACTGCCCATCTACTGTGTGCAAGGCTCACAGCTAAATGCATCATACAGTTAAATGTTTCCAACCTGTGATATGGTTGAATGAACTATGGGGGCGGGTGTCAAAAGAGGTTGATTCTTTCCTTGTCTGCTACATTGGGCTATGCAAGGGCAGATGAGTAAAGAATAGTAAAAGCCCTCTATTTTGACGTGGTAAAGACACACATGGAGACTGTGGAACCATGTTATACAAGTCAGTAACATTGTCACATGGCAATAGTGGGACAAAGGTGGAGTGCAGCTGCCTCCCTGAAAGAATACTTGGAGCCCACTCAATCTTTTATAGGCAGTTACTTTGTGAACCTTCTTTAATCCAATCATATCATTCCACAGTCATCTCTTTCAGGGGATTGTTTTGGGGGAGGACATGCAGGGTAAGATGAACTGGCCACAGTAACACAGTAGATAAGTGACAGAGCTGGGAATGCAGCCCATTGCTCTTTCTGCCATAGCATATGATGGGTAGCTCTGTGGATAGAACCTAGTGTATTGGAGAGTAGAATAGAGGCATGCCCCCACTCAGTTATCTCACCAGAGAAGTTAAGAACCTTTCCCAAGGTTACACTGCTTGTAAATAGATAAGAGTCCCTGCTCTTGTTAAGATTTCTACCTCCCACAACGTGTCTAGCAGGGCAAAACATAGTACTTAGGAACTGAACTGACTGAGATTGAACAGTGCAAAAAACCCCCAGTATTTAGGGACTGAATTGAGTTTGAGTGAATACCCTCTGCGAAGTTGTCTTATCACTCACTACATTTTCTTCCCACTCCTCCTTTTCATTTGGTTACACAGAATCCAGCCAAACACATTAATCAGATGGGCAGGGTTACACATTGTTTTCACAGGAAATCCTCCCTTCCTCCTTCAGTTTACCTAAAAGGGTGGGAAGCAGGGAGGGGGGTTGCCAGTGTATACACACACATGTCGATGTATATATTTATACACCACACATATCCATACACACATGTGTCTGTAAAACAATATGTGCTCACTGCAGCATCTGGCTTTCTGTGAAGTCTTGACCTCTGCTCCCTTACAGCTGTGTTGGCTCAGAGTTTAGAGCAAGTCTTGCAAGACTCCCTGAAGAACATATGTTTCTAAGCAGTTCCTAGTTCTCTATCTATTTTTTTTTTTTTTTTTTGGCAGGGGGACTCATAAAAGGTTACTACCTAGGACCTTATACTGCTAGCCCTGCTTCCCCAAAGAATTGCTCATGGTTGAAGCAACCATCCACTAAAGACAGAGTTAGTGTGAAGAATCATGCTCTGAAATCCCTCCCCCCTTCAGCTTTCCCACAAGTTGGTAATGTTTTTTTGTTTTTGTTAATCCTCACCTGAGGATATTTTTCCATTGATTTTTAGGGAGTGTGGAAGAGAGAGGGAAAGACAGAGAGAAACATCGATGTGAGAGAAACACATTGATTGGTTGCCTCCTGCATGCCCCGGACCAAGGCCAAGGCCCAGGAGGATCCTGCAACCAAGATACTTGCCCTTGACTGGAAATGAATCCAAGACCCTTTGTTTGGTTGGAACATTGTGTATTTGCTGTTGTAAATAGCCACATGGTAGTGTGATTTTAAAAAGTTAAAAATAGATTTAAGACAGTGTTTCAAGGAAAGCACAGCGAGGCTTCCCAGTTTTTATAAACTTGGTGAGTTCACTTCGCATTGCTTGACGCTTTTGCAGTCCACCAGCTGAGAGCTACGTCATGATTTCGGGGGAAGGGAATGAAATTTATCAGTTCCGTATTCACAGCTTGCTGGATTCCACACATTTAATCCACCTCATTTCTCTGCTCCAAACGTCTCTATCTTCCCTATCTCAGTAGAACACTTGGCGTGTTCCTTGATTTCTCTTCCTCTTAGAAACTATATTAATTCATGAAATTGGCTTTATCTGCAAAATATCAACAGATTCCAGTAATGTCTTATCACTTCCACCTGCTTGTATCACAGCTTTGGAGAAAGAGTGAGAAGTAGAAAATCACATTTAGTTTGGACTTATGTCCTAACTGATCTTGTTTCCAATTACCCTTTTAAAACCTATTCTTCAAACAGTAGCCAGATGGATCCTTTAAAAATATAAGACAGATCATGGTGTCTTCGATTCTGAATCTTCCAAATGGTTTCTTACGTCACTCAGTGCAGACGCCCACGTCCAACTCACGATGCAAGATGCTGTAGGTAACAGTCCTCATTTCTTTTTTCACCTTACCTCCCATGTTTTGGAAGGACTTCATTACTCTCTTGCTTCATTTAGGATAATTTTAAAATACTACCTAGTCAGAAGACCTTTTCTGACCCACTGTATATCCCACCCTAGCTTTTATATCCCCATCCTGGCTTGTTCATAACACTCCATTAATACCACCTGACATATTATATATTCACTTGCCTAACTTGTTTATCTTTTTTCTCCTCTCGCCAAAAAGTTTATTTTATAAGAGGGGCTTTCTTTTATTCACTGCTTTACAGCCAGTTCTTTATACTAAGTGGTTCATAATAAATGTTTAGTTAATATGTATGGAATGAATGAATACGTTGGATTGGCTGGGTCAAGTAAGTGGGGACTCACACACACAGCCTGTGGCAGAGCTTATAGGAGAACATGCAGAATATACCTTAGCCCAGGTATGGAGAATAAAAAAGGTAAATACATGATAAAATGAGACCTGGAGGGGTCAAAGGTGGTCAAATAGGACCAGGTTATGTTACCAATCCAAGAACTTCAAGGTAGTCACCAGGATATGGGGGGAAACCACCTGATGCTGAGCTGACTTTCATTGAGCACTTCTTATACACTTGTATTAGTTTTCTAAGACTGCCATAAAAAGTTACCACAGTGTTGTCTGTACACCCGAAGGCTGTGGGCTCAATTCCCAGTTAGGGCACATATCTGGGTTACGGATTCCATACCTGGTCCAGGTGTGTACATGAGGCAACTAATCGATGTTTTTCTCTTCCATTTCTCTCTCTCTCTCTCTCTCTCTCTCTCTCTCTCTCTCTCTCTCTCTCTCCCCATTCCTTTCTCTCTAAAATTAATAAAACATATCATTTGGTGAAGATAAAAAATTAACCTCAAACTTTATGGCTAAAAACAACAAAAACATACTCCTTCACAGTTCTAGAGGCTGGACATCTGAAATCAAGGTGTTGGCAGGGCCATGTTTACTCTAAATGCCCTGGAGAAGAACCCTATCTCTCTTTGTCCAGCTTCTGGTGGCCAGGCACAGTTTGACCTGTAGCAGCATAAATCTACTTTCCATCTTCCTCCATCTTCAGATGGCTTTCTTCTCTTCATTTCTATGCCTCCTCGCCTCTTCTTACAAGGATGCTGACCACTGAAGATAGGGCCTACCCTAATCCAGTATGATCTCATCTTAATTCGATTATATCCTCAAAGACCCTGTTTCCAACTGAGGTCACAATCTGGGGTTCTAGGTGGTCATGATTTTTTTTGGGAGGGGAGGGGCGGGGGCACTATTCAAGTCACTACAATACTCAACCCCTTTATTTGATTTATATCCTCACGACAAATTCTCTGAGATAGTATTATTGGCAGCATTTACAGACACAGAGACCAAGGCTCTGAGAACTTTGGACAATTGCCTAAGGCCATGTAGCCAGAAAGTGAATTCAATCCTAAATGTATTTGACTCCATGACTCATCTAGTTTGATCCTTTGACTATACCATGTTGACTCCAATCCTTGCCACAATAATATGTTCAAAAGATGCTTGATAGTTAGGAAACTGCTTATCATGGTAACCCTGTATTTAAAACCATAGAACTGGGCTCCCTTGAAAATGCAACCAACACTTGTAACAACTCACAGTACTTCTACAAGCTACAGAGCAAAAGCCCAAATATCAGGAAGATGGGAGAGACCCTATCCCGGGATTCTCTGGACCTGAGATTACTGTCCAGGGGAGCTCTTGCAGGAGGTCTCGGAAAGAGGAAGAGGAGCAGTTCCTCAAGGGAGCACTGAGGAACTTCTGCAAGAACAGTCTTTTTCCTGGGACAGGGTGTGAAATAAAAGGCAGTTGTCAAATGGACCAGGACCACCTTGGGATCTGCTTTAGGCTAGAGCACACATGAAAGGAAAGACAAACAAATAAACAAAATCATTGCAGCACAGAAACTGTTTCATATCTACTCAGAATAATTCATTCGTTGTGTATGGGTTTATGTGTAGTGAAAAGATAGAAAAATTATGCCTTATTATGTTTTCCCTCCCCTGGTCTTTATAAATAATGTGCAATGCAACTACAAACAACATTTTTCAGGATTTCCCCTGTGAAATACTCTACAGCTTTCCAGCCTGGGAATATATTTACTTCTGTGTTCTAAACTCTCTCCCTGGTTTGCATTAGCTTTCACCAAGCCTCTGGCCTAGAGTTATCATTGGTTGAAAGCCAGCTGGTCAACCAGAACCTTAAAGAGTTTAAGTCTCTGTATGGTTTCCCCTTTCTAGGAATTTGAGCACAAAAGAGGCATTTCAATGGTCTGAGATGATATCTTATTTCTTTCTTACTGCAACTTCTCTTTTCTCTACCCCTTTACTCTTCTTCCCTTAGCCACCTTCCTCTCTTCTTTCTCTTCCTTCTTTTCTCTCTTTTCTCATCTCTTTTTTTTTCTCTTCTGCCTCCCCCTCTCACCCCTGCCCTAACCATCTCTCTTTATCTGTCTCTCCTCTCTCCAGCCTTTCTTAATCATTTTGATATTTGTCAGATCTCATGGCCTTATTAAGTAAGCCAGGCAATTAGCTCCCCCCCCCTTTTTTTTGTCTAAAGTCTTAAAAAATAATTTCAGTCAACTCCCCAGCTTCCAGTGTGTGTTGGTGCCAAGACTGTCTAGAATGTTTACACTGCTGATAAAATTAATTGTGGCTTTCAGACACAAACTCTCAACTTCCTTCCCAACTCTCCTGGACTTTTGGATACTTTTACACCATCCTCTCTTTTCTCTTTGGTGTTTCATAGGCAAGCATGTTCCTCTTTTTCTTGCTTCCTAAATTACCCCCTCTTTAACTCTTATTTATAGCAATTAGCCCATGGAAACGTTTGTTTTGTTAAATGTCATTTCACTTAAAGTCACAGAGCCTATCAATGATGTTTGATACAGCGAGGACTTAGTGTATTTCAGAGATTTATTAAAAAATAAAAAGATATACCTTGGGGCCTGTTGACACTAAGCTCACCTTTTACCCTTTCTACAAATATAATTTGGGGCAAAGAAATTCAGAAATATTAATTCTCAGAAACAACAAACTAAAACTTCAAGCTTTTTTTTCATTTTTATAAAATTGATTTTTAGAGAAAAGGAGAGAGAGAAAAAACACTGATGTAAGAGAGGAACATCAATCAGCTGCCTCTTGCACACCTCCTACCGAGGATGGAGCCCACAAACTGGGCATGTGCACCGATCAGAATAGAACTGGCAACGTTTAAGTGCATGGAATGATGCCCAACCAACCGAGGTACACAGCCAGAGCTAAAGCTTCAAGTTTTAACGACGAAAAAAAAAATGCACTGGAGTTGACTTCTTAAGAAGGAAGGCAGATGACTCATTATTAAATTTTAAGACAAATAAGAATAAGTTTCAGATAAAAATATTTTTTCAAAAATAAATAAAAATTTTCTGGTTAATCTTTAGTTAACTGCAAAATGTAGGTAAATGGAACTCTTCATTTGAGAGCATTTTGCTTAACTAAACAATACTCTAACCTACTTTTCCTTTAGCCATTTAGATTTAGCTCATAATCTAGCAGCTTTTCTAATTTCAGGTCTTGAGCTTGGTGCTCACAAATACATTATATATTCACCATGAGAACAGTTCTAAGAGGTCAAAATTCAAATGTAATATATATGATGGTATAGTTGAAAGACAACTGGTACCATGTTGACCGCTTATAGCATATGACTGTTTGGGCGATATCTTTTTTTTTTTTAATATATTTTATTGATTTTTTTACAGAGAGTTAGAAACATTGATGAGAAAGAAACATCGATCAGCTGCCTCCTGCACATCCTCTACTGGTATATGCCCTTGACAGAAATCAAACCTGGGACCCTTCAGTCCATAGGCCGACGCTCTGTCCACTGAGCCAAACCAATCAGGGCTGTTTGGGCGATATCTTAACCCTTCCAAATTTTTATTTTGATTCTACAGAAAATATCTTTCACAAATCTATCTTTCAGAGTTATTGTTTTGAGATTAAATGAAAATAAATATAAATTAATACACAAAGAATTGTAATTAAAACATTTTTCTTATAGAAGTGAGTCAATTCTTAACCTACTTCCTGAAATGCAGCCAGTAATCTTAAACAAAAGCAGTTCCCTGTCCCCTCCAGTCCTAGCCACACTGCCGATGATAAAGGCTGGCATAGTCCTGCCCTCAGCTAGTGCAGAGTTGCTCCTCAGTGAAGGCCGGTACTGAAATGAAAATGCATTCGATACTGCTCAAGTTCAAGATTATGTGTCTGGATTGGCTCCAGATTATTTCCTTTCTAGAGAATCTTTCAAGGATGGACTCATACAACATGTCTACCAGACAGCAGCTTTGGGGACCTGACATGCACCCAGTCTGGAAAGGGCCCTAGACCAGCATACAATGGAGGGCTAATGTACTTGAAAGAGTAGCGTCAACAACAATAACAGCAGCAGCAGTGCCGTCACAGCTCCAACTGTGTGCCCTAAGATCCTCACAACAGCCTTCTGCGGCAGGTCCTATTATGATGCCCGTTCTACCCAAATGGACCTGGAGACAAAGAGAGATTAAGTAGTAGTTACTTCTCAAACCTATTGATGTGTTGAGTACAATAAACACTGTGCTAAACACTTGACCTGAATTTTCCCATTTGATTTTTGCAGTACTCTTATGAAACAAGTACAATTATTGTCCCAGTGGTATATAGGAGGAGGAAGAGGCCCAGAAGGTGAGATGACTTACCTAGCAGCTAAGCTGAGACTTGAGGGCCGCGAGGTGTGAATCGAAAATGAACTCTATTAACCATTCACTATGGAGCTTGAAACCATTCCAGACGAGTAATCATTTCAACTTAAATAAGTGATTGGCTGATTTCACTGGATTTGGGGAATTTCACTGTTGTCAGTGCTATATTTACAGTCTGCGCAGGGGTGACTCCGAATTTTGCAAGCATGGTGATTTTAGCTAACTTGGCCTGAGACTCTGCTTTTGATCTTCTCCAGGACTAACCTCAAACCTACATGGATTTAGAGATGGGAAATCATCTGTGTACTATCAAAGTCACCTTAGAAATTCATTGGTTTTGGTTTTTTCTTTTCACATTGGCTTTCTGCCAGCTCCCAAGTTTGCCTTGGTCTTTCAAAAATTGTATAATAGATTGGAAATACATCATTTCCCTTTCTAATTCTTCTGGCTGGATCACCCATCATGACTTTTTATAAAAGGATCACTACTCAAATTTTAAATGTTATTAAATTAATTAAAATTTAATTAAATTTTACAGGGAGGATAAGCATGAAGGATAATAAGGAGGCAGGGGAAATGGCAGGCTTTAGGATTATGTTGAAAAAAAGTAGCATGAGCTCTCCAAGCTGAGGTGGCGGGAGATGGATTCAAAAGGAAGGGCTTGGGGGAGACAGTATTAGAGAGATTCTATTGGTCTACTGGAAGTGTTCACGACTTTCCTTGGGCATCAGCACCACCAGAAAAGTCAGGATGTGGCACGCTGCATTGTGCTCACTGTTGGTATGCAGTTTACTTCACCATAGCAGCTAAAACCAAGGTTATCCAAGTGTTTGGGAGCCTCATAAAAGAAAATATTTCCCAATAGAATAAAAAAAAGAATTCAGCTTTAAGCCAGAACACTGAAAACTTCTGGGATAGCGTTTAAAAATTGTGTTCATATCATCATTGAAATCTTAGAGGTGGAAGGGGACACTGAGTTTATTTGTTTCTCTTCTGAAGTGAAAGCAGGACCTCCTCTCTTGCCACAGTCCTGGGAAGTTGCCCTTCTGAGTCTTTTCACTGACATGAAGTTCGCTACTTAGCCACAAACAGCATTCTGTTTGCAGCTGGCTCTGGTATGGGATGCCTTTCTTTAAAAAAAAAAAAAAAAAAATATATATATATATATATATATATATATATATATATATATATATATTGATTTTAGAGAAGAAGGGAGAGGGACAGAGAGAATCATTGATCGGCTACCTCCTGCATGTCCCACATTGGGATTGAGCCTGCAACCCGGGCATGTGCCCAGACTGGAAATTGAACCATAATCTCCTGGTTCATAGGTCAATGCTCAACCACTGAGCCACAGCGGCCAGGCAAGATGCCTTTATTTTCAAAGCAGCATCTTACAGCATCACCAAAAAGTGCTGATTTGACAGAAATTAGAGAAAAAGCACATAAATCCAGAAATATTAAGATATACATATAAAAATTGGACCTGATCATTTTTGTGTATCCTTATGCCTTTGAGAAACAATTTATCTCAAAGGCTAAGGGCTTTCTTTTTGCAATTGGACTATCTGGATTCAAGTCTTTATTTCAAAATTGACTAAGATAAGTCACCTTTAATCTCCATTAACTTGGTTTCTCCGTTTTAAAAATTGGATAACATAGCCACTTAGTTATGTTGCTATAAATGCTGAATAATTTCACATAAGAATTACACATCAGAAGGTATTAGCGTAGTGCCAACTAATAGTAAATGTTCAGCTAATGATAGTCTTAATTAGCATAAAGTCTCTCTGAACTCTCCTACTCCAGTGGTGGTCCTATTATATATTCATGTAGTCTCTAATTTGTAATTGACATAGATCAGAGAGGCCTTTGACAGTAATTTGGTCACAATCATGTAGAAGCACACACAAAAAGGCTTGATCAATGTGCTTGCTTTAATGGCTTATGTAAATATGACAATGTTGATTAAATCCTTATGTGTGAAGCCCTGGCTGGGTAGCTTAGTTGGTTAGAGCATCATCCCAATATCAAGGTTGCAGGTTCAATTTCTGGTTCAGGGCACATACAAGAATCAATCAATGATAATTAAGTGGAATAACACATTATGGTACTCTCTTACTCTCCTTCTCCCCCTTCCTCTCTCTCCAAAACCAATCAATAAATAAAAAATTTTGAAAACCCTATATGTGAAAAAGTTATATTTTGAAGACCCATTAATTTATTCTTTGTAGAATCATAAGATACAGAGCTAGCTGCGTAATTATTGCTGTGCTTGCATTGAAGCTGGTGGTTTACCATTAATAGAAGCATTCAAATGTCTGTGGGTGGATTCATGAGAGAGGATGGCAACAGATAGCATGTGGTTAGTAAAACAAAGCCAAATATTGTACAGTAGAAACCCACATTCCAACCAAAATAGAACTTTCCATGGAGAAAGTGGGTTTTTTGGGCCTCAGCTGTTATGTTTAGTCTGATTCTGCAGGATTTCAAGGAATAATGCTTGGATATGTTCAACTATGGCGGGCATTTGTGGCATTTTTTTTTCTTGCTAAAGAAATAATTTTGGGGTACTTGCTTACTATTATTACAAGCTAAATTAATTGTGGGTTCTGATAGTAGAGTCAGAATGTTGGCCAGGCAGAAACTTTAAAAGGAAAGCAATCAACCAGGACAAACAGAGTTTAGTAAACAAGTTTGTATGTTGATATTTTCTTTTTAGTAGCAACATGACTATGATCAATATTATTTGTTGTTTGAGTATTGTCCATTCATGGCATTAGGGCACTGGTACGTGGAAGAAAATAGAATTAGAGATAGTTCTGAGTAGGCAGAATCATAGCAAAACCCCAACATGAATTCAGTGGTCACTATTGTTAGCACTTTACATTCTTTATATCATTTGATCTTTCTGCAACATTCTCTGTATTTTATAGGTAGGTGACAGATTTGTGATTTAACCCTAAGATTTTTGGTTCCAAGTCTCATATTATAGTAGAAGGCAACCACTAAAAATTACAGCATGCCAGTGGTAATATAGTTTAGGACTTCAATAACTGAAATATAGTTAGGTGAAAACAGATGAATTAACCATGCATTTATGTTTGTATTCTTTTTTAACCTGTGACTATTACTATCTACAACAATACACATTGGCACAACTTTTAAAGGTGTGTTCTTATAAACATCATATTCCTTTTTGAATTTAGTAGTAGTCATAGACTAAAAATAGGATAGGCATTATTATTTGTACATTTTTGTTCCCATTTCATAGATGTGTTTCAGAGAGCTTTAGTAATTTCCCAAAAATCAAACCACTAGTGAGTGCGAGTTAGAGGTGATAAAGAATTAGTTTCACCCTCCTCTTTCTAGTATATCTTTTTGAGAAGACCATTAAATACAAATAACCTAGATGTTCTTTCTTCAGAAGGATGGAGAACTGTATTGATAATCCTCACGTTATTACAGCTTAAGTAGTTCTAATGAGCTCTATCTCCAGGAAATATTTTTTAAAAAATATATTTTATTGATTTTTTACAGAGAGGAAGAGAGAGAGAGAGTTAGAAACATCGATGAGAGAGAAGCATTGAAGAGCTGCCTCCTGCACACTCCCTACTGGGGATGTGCCCGCAACCAAGGTACATGCCTTGACTGGAATCGAACCCAGAACCCTAGAGTCCGCAGGCTGACGCTTTATCTACTGAGCCAAACTGGTCAGGGCTCCAGGAAATATGTTTTATGTCATTGTCTATCGTCATTAATAGTGACAGGAGATGTGGGATTGCTTTCTTACATTCTTAAGTTTGTAGGTAGCACATCACTTTAGTTAAAATATTCATTTGGATATAGTTAGTTCAGAAAATAGCCAAATATTTTGCAAACCTGGGCTTTTTGTTTGAGGGAATTAAAATGAATTTACAATTTAAGAGAGAGTTAAGGTAGCATCCTAGTAATGAAAATATTCAATGGCAAATGTCCCTGGCACTTGGAGATTATTTATTTTTTTAATATATTTTTTATTGATTTTTTTACAGAGAGGAAGGGAGAGGGATAGAGAGTTAGAAACATCAATGAGAAACATCATCAGTTGCCTCTTGAACACCCCCTACTGGGGATGTGCCTGCAATCAAGGTACACGCTCTTGACCAGAATCGAATTCCGGGACCCTTGAGTCCGCAGGCTGATGCTCTATCCACTGAGCCAAACCGGTTAGGGCACTTGGAGATTATTTAAAGCTATTTTTATCCTGCCATTTGATTGAATATTTCTCTATTGAGTGGATCATTTAAAAATGTTAGAGTTTTGTGAAATCCACAAGGAACAGCCTTAAGGACCTCTTTATTATGTAAATTGTAGATCACTATAGGCAGATAACATAGTAATTAAATATTTTAAAAACTACCTTAGGCAAGAGAACACAAAATATAAAACCTTTCCCTCTCTGTAGTAGGAACTGGAATTTGTGCCTGAGGCTCATCCTATATAATAAAAGGCTAATATGCAAATTGACTGAATGGCAGAACAACCAGTTGCTATGATGCACACTGACCACCAGGAGGCAGACACTAAACACAGTAGCTGCCCCCTGGTGGTCAGTGTGCTTCCAGCCTCTCCTGCTTCTGCAGTAGTGTTAAGCCATCATTTAGACATCCCCTGAGGGCTCGTGGACGGTGAGAGAGCTCAGGCCAGGCTGAGGGAACCCCCCCAGAGTATGAATTTTGTGCACCGGGCCTCTAGTCTAATCTAATAAAAGAGTAATATGCAAATTAACCATCACTCCGAGACACCTAACCCCAGCCCACCAGCCAAGCCATGCCCACCAGCCAATCAGAGCGACTATATGCAAATTAACCCAGCCAAGATGGCGGTTAATTTGTATACATAGGCATGGAGAGAAGACTGAAGACAGCCTAGAAGGAAGCCAAGTGCTGCAGAAGGGAGCCAAGCTGCAGAGAAAGGAGGGAGCTGAGGCAGCAGAGATGGGAGGAAGCAAGGCAGCGGCAGGCTTTGCTCCCTTCTTTTTGCTCTGGCTCAGGAAGCCAGAATTCTTGCATGAATCTTCCTGCAATAGGCCTCTAGTCTTTAATAAAGATCCTTAGTTACCAGGCAACAGCCAAATGAATTAAACTTCTTTATCATACCAGCCAAATCAATCCCTTCCTAAGTGAAGACCTTGTTTTTTTCTCTGATTAACTCTTCACTTTGTAACTCATCTTGAAGTTCCTCTCATTATTCTCATCTTTATCCAGACCATGTATTGCTGATGGGCAATATAGTTACAAAGAAAGTAAAATAGGGAACAGATTACTAGGAATGGGAAAGAACATTTGGTTGGCTAAGATGCTAATAGGTTTTCCCTTTCTCCCTCTCCCTACCACCCCCCACCCCCCGCCACACACACCTTTTTGTTGGTTTTATATACTGATTTTATTGATTAGGTCATTTCCCACAGGGAAAACAATTGATGCCAAAGACTCATTAGAGATGTGGTAGCATATTCAAGGATGAGAGGTTTCTTCAAATAAATTGAGGATATACTGATAAGAAGAAGAGGAAGGACACTGATGACTCACATAAAGAAATCATCAATAAATAAGCACATTGATTAGAAATTGGTAGGCACATTGCTGAGAAAGAATTTAAAATCTTAATAACTTTTGTGGCAATCACTATCTCGATTCACTTCTCTCCCCCACCCCCAGGAGTAAATCAACTGATTCTAAACACAAGTATCAATTACTCTAAATAATGCTACTTACTCCTTGGAAATTAGTGTGCTGTCCTGCTTCCTCTAAAGCAAGGTTTCTCAATCTTGGCCCTATTGACATTTTAAACCAAATTTTTGTTGCTGCAGGGGCCGTCCTTTGCATTGCAGAATATTTAGCAACGTCCCTGGCTAAACCCCTAGATGCCTACGTAGTAGCTCCCCAGCTGTGACAACCAGGAATGTCTTAAGATGTTGCCAAATGTTCCCTGGAACACAAAGTCACCCCCAGGAGATATGAAGAAAATACCCATTGTAAAGTATGCCAGCCCCTCTATTTTGTGTTTGACTTTATGTTCTAAAAGGAGTACACCGCTGATAATAACTGCTGCCGTGTATTGGGTTCCTACAATGTCCCAGTTACTAGACAAACATGTATTGTTCAGGAACATTTGGTTCAAAGTATAAAAGCTGAATCTTCTGGGAAAAGTGGAATAAAAAAACAAAACAAACAAACAAACAAAACAAAACAAAAAAAACTTATAGGAAGGTCAGTCCTATGAAATGATTCATGGAATGGAAGAAAAACTAAAAAACAAAAACAGAAATCAGAAATGAAAATCAATGACGTTCCTATCCTTTAAGAAGTTGTCTTTTTGGTCACAAGAAATGATCAATCATTTCAAGGCTTATACATTCGGAAATCTTCGTGAACGTTATTACCTGTCTTAATTCTCAGTGGTTTTGAGATGCAGATTCCAAGAAAAGAGCCTGACAGCCTCGTGTCACATGATCATCCATTGGCTAGAGCAGATGGTGGTGCCTTGACTATCATTGCACAGAGACCTTACCTAATGGGGAAAACTTGGGCACTATTACCATAAAAAGGTGTGCTGTATTTTGGGAAGAACAAAACAACCACTATCTCTACATGAAATGGTCAAGATTCCCTTCAACAAGGTGGAAAGTAGGTATTATCATTGTTTACAGATGAGAAAATTGAAATTCAGGGTACAAGTAATTCATACCTGGTCACTAAGTTAATGAATGGCAGAAACAAGATTGAAGTTCAGGTCTATTTGGCTCTGAAGTCTCTACTCCTTCCTGCATGTACCGGTGTTTTTATATTTATGGACATACTTGTATTTAGTCTGTCATTGATTTGATCAATCACAATCAGTCAATCAATAGGTGTTTATTGAGGGCAAGTAAGACCCATTGTCGTAATATGAAGTAAATGTACTATAAACAAATTATGAGATAGTTCCAGCTCAGGGCAACCTGCATGCTAGTTGGGGAGACACAGTTAGCCATGAAGAAATAAAAAAATAAGGTCAAATGCTAAATTATGTGATGCCTGTAACTAAAAGTCAAGGAGTGTGAATATTAAACTACTAATTACACTAAAGGGGAGAAAAATTAACCAGAAATTGACTTTCTCACAGTTCTGGAGTCCAGAAATCTGGAATCCAGCTAATATTAGGGTCTTGTTCCCTCCAGAGGCTCTAGAGAAGATTCTGACCTCTCCATCTTCCAAATTCAGGTGGCTGTCAGCATTTGTTGGCCTATGGCCACATCACTCTTATTTCTACCTGTCATTATGAGGCTTTTTCCTCTGTGTTGGATCTCCCTCTGCCTGACTCTTATAATGGCAGTTGTCATTAAATTTTGGGAGAACTCAGGTCATCTAGGATGATCTCATCTTGAGATCTTTAATTTAATTATATCTACAAATACTCTTTTCCAAATAAGTTAAAATTCATAGCTTCTGGAAATTATGGAATAAAAATATAGTTTGGGTGCCACCATTTAACCCACTACACAAAATTTGATGTGCTTGTTGGCTCTGTCTTTTAACTCTGGATTTTTTCTTGGGAAGATATAGCCCACAGACTTGGGGGAAGATACAATATGGTAATTAAGTTCACAAAACCTGGTATCAGAGAGCAAGTATTTGATTTTCAAATATGACGCATACAATCCTATCTAATAAAAGAGTAACATGCAAATTAGGTGTCATTCCGTCACAAAGATGCTGCCCATATAGCCACAAGATGGTGACACCCATAACCACATCCTTTCTAATAAAAGAGTAATATGCAAATTACGCATCACTCCATCACAGAGATGGCCACCCCCATAGCTACAAAATGGTGGCGACCAGTCCAGCTCAGTCCCACCACTGAAGTGGTCAGGCCTGTTAGTCAAGTAGGTGTTGGGGGAGGGGGGGGAGGGGGGGCCCAAGGGGCAGAACAAGTGATCAGAGGGGGCTAGTGGGTCCCCTGCCCAGGCCAGAGGCCTTCACCAGAGGCCTCAGGCATGGGCAAGGGTGGAGCCAGTGATCAGAGGGGGCAGGGGTACAACCAGTGATTGAAGGGGTATGAGGGTGCCCTACCCAGGCATAAGGCCTGGGCCAGAGGCCTCAGGCCTGGAAAGGGGCAAGGCCAGAGATTACAGGGGCCTGGGCTCTGCAGAGCCAGTGATTGGAGGGGCAGGGGCAGAGCCTGCAATAGCAGGGGTCTGGGCACCATTGGATATGGCAAAGCAGGGGTCTGGGGGTCACCTTCCCAGGCCTGCAGCCTTGGTCAGAAGCTGCCAGTGAGGCAAGGGCAGAGCTGGTGATGGCAGGGGCCATGATCAGAGCCGGTGATCACAGAGGCCTAGGCTCTGTGAAGCCTGCGATCAGAGGGGCTTGGAGGTCTTCTGCCCAGGCCTGCAACCTCAGACAGAGACTGCATGCCTGGGCAGGGGCAGAGCCAGTGATTGCAGAGGTCTGGGAGTCCCCTGCCCAGTTCTGCATCTTCGGCCAGAGGTTACAGGCCTGGTCAGGGGTAGAGCTGGGATTGGAAGGGCAGGGATGGAGCCAGTGATCAGAGTGAACTACAGAGGAAACACCTTTTCTGACCACTCATTAGCTAAGCTCCCTGTATTCCTCTGGTAATATTCTTAGTAACTTGAGTAATAAGAATCCCTAAAGACAATCTAGAGTTTTTCCACCACACTCCTGGAGAAAAAAAAATGAAGATCCGTTGCTGGAGGGCTAAGAAATGTCATATCCTGCCCTAGCTAGTTTGGCTCAGTGCATAATGCCTCAGCCTGCTGACTGCAGGGTCTGGGTTCAGTTCTGACCAAGGTCATGTACCTAGGTTGCAGGCTCCTCCCTGGTCAGGGCCCCGGTCAGGGCATATGCAGGAGGCAACCAATCAAAGTGTTCCTCTCACTTTAATGTTTCTCTCTGTTTTTCCCTTCTCTTCCACATTCTCTAAAAATTAATGGAAACATATCTTCAGGTGAGGATATATAAAAAAGAAAGAAAGAAATGTCATATCCTATGAAAGACACATCTTGAAAATGCCTAAAGAAAGTTGTCATTTTTTCATGGTGAAAGGACTAGAGTCTGTGTTGATAAAGCACCTTGGTTGCTGTGGTGACTGGCAGTGGCTGCAGCCTGGGGGTGATGGGCTGGTGGCTTCCCCTGATTAGCCTGGTCACCTCCCACAAAGGGAGGCCAGATTGCGGCTTAGGCCTGCTCTCCAAGGGGAGCAGGGAGCAGGCCTAAGCTGTTGGTAGGACACCTCCTGAGGACTCCCCATATGTGAGAGGGGGAAGGCTGGGCATGAATTTCATGCGCTGGGCACCTAGTTATATATAATTGGGTTATTTTCTCAATAATAGTACCTCATTTATAATAATCACCATAATAACACTTACTGAATTTTTATTATGTACTAATACCTGTGCATGTATTACCCATATCATATCTATATATATAAAGGCTAGGTGACCATCCAACTGTCCGACCAGTAGCTATGACGCTCACTGACCACCAAGGGGCAAACACTCAATGCAGGAGCTGCCAAGCTGTGAAGACTTGACAGTCGAGGTTCTCGGGTGATGCACCCTGTACCAGAGAGGAGGGAGCCTGATTCCAGAGTGTGTCACCCAAAAACCACCCTCTTGCAATCCAGGACCCCTGGGGGGGATGTCAGAGAACTGGTTTCAGCCAATCCCCACAGGCCAGGCCAAGGGACCCCACCTGCCAGAGGGACCCCGCTCACTCAGCAGACAACCACAGGAGGTGTGGCCAGCTGGGAGGAACTATGGGAAGTTGGCTCAGGGCCAGTCCAGCCTGTCTCACCCAGTCCCACCCCACTGGTCACCTTCTAACTAACTTTATTTTAACGTGCATGAATCTGTGCACCAAGACACTATTTTAATCATAAAAGGAGTCCTTTGAGACAGGTATTATCGTTTACCCCATCTTAATGATGAGGAAACTGAAGCATTAAAGAGGTTAAGTAACATGTTCAGAGTCATAAGCTAGTAGGTGACATCAAACTCATATCTATGAACTATAACTGCCTTAATATTATGTTATCACAATACCTAACTAGAAGATTGCTGAAGGTATTAAAGATATTATCAGGTGCCCCTTAACAAATAAGTCATTATTAAAACTAAACCATGACACCTCACCAAAAATACACAGATGGCAAATCAACATACAAAAGATGCTCAACATTGTCTATTCTTATGGTCCTTGGTATACTTGCTATATCCATCAGAACAGTGTTTTCCGAGAATTGTTATTATTTTTTATTTGGAAAGCTTTGTGCTTTATTAGGTAGCCAAAGTTCATGGGGTGAGGGAGTTAGAGAGCAAACATCTAAAAGGGTGGGGGAGCAAAGAGAGACAGCATTGTGAAAACAGAAGACCCTCTTATCATGTTTGTTTTAACCCTTATACACATACATGGAATGCTTAGCACAATCCTGTCTCTGCACTGTTTACATGCATTATCTTTACAATCTTTGCATCAATCACAGAGAAGGAAGATGCTTAATTGTCATTTTTCTGCTTAGAGACTAGACCCCACAAATATCTCAAGAAAATAGAAGTAGAGAATTTGGAGCTCACCCTCAGTATATTTCTCATCGCTTCAGAATCTTCACCTCTCAAGTCCTATCTTGGTTTTTCTCTGATATCTTTGGTTTTTATTTTTTTTGTGTATGTATGTGTATGTGTGTTTTGTCCATATTTTTGTAGTTGTTTTCTGGTGATATGAGTTTAACATAAGTAGCTCCATTTTACAGCAAAAGGGAAGTGAGGCCCAAATAGAATAATCACGTAAGGTGAGGCAACTATCAAGCAATGAAGCTCAAATTCACCCAGACCCTCTCATTCTAGGAAGTGCACTCTTAACCTGTTGTTTTCATTGAACTCACTGGTCACTTGCACACCTCAGACCACAGTGGGCATTTCTAATTGGATATTTTTTACGAAATAAATGAGCTAGTAGTTGAATCAGTTCTCCCATAAAATGTTATTACCACTGAAAAATAGTAGCCTATGTTTAAAGGACCTTTGCTTCAAACCATTATCTTTTACTTACTTATTCTATTTTATTACATCAGCATTAAAAAAAGCATACTCACCCAACACAGTAACCTATACTTAAGAATAAACATTAGGAAATTCTTAAACAAACCCACAAGGGATTTCTAGGACAACTGAAATAACATAAGCTTGTAACATGTCAACAGGTCCCACACATTGGAAAAGAATGGGGAAAATTAGCCTGTGTTGCTTACTGCTATTTTTGTTGATGTGAAGTTTTTCCTGTGAATAACTGTGGGTTTCCTGGTGGTTTTTATGAATCTGTGCAGCATATAATTGATGGTTTTTTCTGTTATGGAGAGTATTACTAATATGTACCCAAACACACTTTATGAGGGTGAGAACATTCAAGCATTAACTAGAAAATTGGGAAATCTGAAATATAATCAAGACACTAAAGAGAGGAACAATTTCTATTTTTAAATTTAATTTATGTACAATTTCTATCATGGCTTAGTTTTTTTTAAAGACTATATTTTTAGAGCAGTTTTAGGTTCATAGCAAAATTGAGAGGAAGTTACAGAGATTTCCATATAAACCCAGCCCACTCCCCCAGATAGGTAGAATCTCTATTATCAAACCCCCCACCAGAATGATGCTTTTTAAAAAGGCATTTGGAATCCTTGACTAGCCTCTTTGTTACATCTATGTATAATTTTTGAGAAGAGTCTATTGATTCTACCTTGAAAAAATATCCAAGATTCAACCAATTCTTACTTTTCTCTACTTTCACTACCTTAGTCTGAGCCATCATTATCTCTTGCCTTAATAGTGTTCTCTCTGGTAACTTTGTACCTGTTTTTGCCTGTCCTATAGCCTATTTCAATATAGCGGCCAGTGAGTTTCATTCCTCTGCTTAAAACCCTGCGATGGCACCCCAGTTCACTCAGAATGAAAGCCAGAGGCAAGACAATGGCTTGGCCTGTTTGTTGCTCCTCGGACATTCCAGGCAGTTTTTAGGGACTGTGCACTGGCTATTTTTTTAGACCTAGAATAATTTTTGTCAGAAATCCACATGGCTATTTCTTCATATTCTTCAAGTCTTTGTTCAAAAGTCATTTATCTTCTCAGTGTGGCTTAATCTGACCATATTTTTGAAGAGTCTCAACTCTGACACTCTGGCTTCTCTTATAAGCTTCTTACTTTTGCCTCTTAACTTTTAAAATTTCTCAAAATTTTATCCTTGCCCTATTTCTTTTTCCTCTCTTCATGCAATTTCTAATGACTCCCAGATATGTATCTCCAGCTTTAATTTCTTTCCTGTCTTTTAATGTACATGCTAAAAATATATGAAGATCTCTAAGGAGAAGTTAGCATTAACTATACTTTAAATTCTCCCTCCCTTTTATCTCTCGTTTCTGATGCTAGACCACTAATAGCCAGTCTTCCTCCCTCCAGTCAATTTGTGTCCAGCTTACCTAGCTAACATCCTCCTCCTTAATATTGAGACCACTTCGTGAGCAGTGCCAAGGCTGTGCACACCAAATGGGAAATCATTATCTTTGCGGGTGTGTGATAATACTGAGACTGAACAAGTCTTAGCAGCTCTGCTGGTATGGCTCAGTGGCTGAGCATTGACCCATGAACCAGGAGGTTATGGTTCAATTCCTAGGCAGGGCACATGCCTGGTTGCAGACTTGATCCCCAGTAGGAGACATGCCAGAGGCAGCCCATCAATGATTTTCCCTCATCACTGATATTTCAATCCCTCTCTCCCTCTCCCTCCCTCTCTTTGAAATCAATAAAAATATTTTTTAAATATTTTTTTAAAATAAGTCATAGCAAAACCTTGGCACATATTTGTAGAGCATAAATTATTCTCAGGTGCTGGTGAAAGATAAGTCATTAAAATATTATTTCTACATCAAAACTAAAATAGGAGACAAATATACCCAATAATCTCCTGAGGAGAAAAATATGTTTTCTTTTTCTGTAGAGTACTTCTTTGAAGAATTAACAATAATGAGCTTAGGATATTAGTCCTACCTGGAGTAATATGAATGATAACTTGGGATTTCCATGGAACAACACACATTGGAAACAACAGGAGTAAATCACTATGACAAAAAAAATTCAAGAACCATAATTATAGATGGAAGAGAAAACTATAGTCAGAATTCTTTTGCCACAAAACATAGGACCCAGTTCTGCCTCTGAGCATGTATAATTGAGAGCTGGCCAAGATAAAAATATCAAAATGTAAGTCTTAGGACTTATCCTAGATCCTTCTTTTTCTTTTACTCATTTCCTCAAAAATGCAGTCATTCAACTTGTTTTTATGGTATCTTATACCCATCCTGTCCTGTCTACTCCAGTTGTTTACACTGACCCCAAAATAATTTCTCAAAAATGTCAACTTGATCATGTCAAGCTCCTGTCAAAGGGTTATCATTATGTACAATGTGGATGCACACACTGGTGTCACATAAATTTGCTCCATGATCGTGACTCTGCTGTTTTCTTGTCTGGCATTGCTCCTTCTTCACATCTCTTCCACTTCAGCGACAGTGCTCTGCTTCATAGATCCCAGGAGCTGCTGTGCTTCTTCTCAGGTGGTTGACTCTTCACAGTCTACTCATTTTGCCTCGATGGACCTCTCTTCCTTCTCTCTCCCTTCACATCACTCCTATATGTTTCATGACTCATATCAAGCATCTTCCCTTAATGGCACTAATTTCCCATTCTCAGTTGCTTTGTAATCTTATAGAATCACATATATATCTTTATTAGAGCACATATTACTCAAATATACAATTATATGTGATTTTATCTCTATTATTCTATACTGCAAGCTGCTTTAATTTAAAGCTATAGTGTTCATTTCTATACAAGTAGTGCTTAGTACTGTAACAACCTAAGAAATATAGAAGATACACACACACACACACACACATACACACACTGAGTGGCCAGATTATTATGACCACCCCATCAGTACTTCATTGGGCCACCTTTTGCCTTCAATACTGCAGTGATTCTTCTTGGCATTGACTCCACGAGATGTTGAAAGGTGATGCGAGGAATCTGACACCATGCCTGATGGATAGCACTGTCCATTTTTGTGAGATTGATGATTGTGGAACCAGCTGCCTGATGGCTCTTTGAACTTCATCCCACAAATGCTCAATTGAATTGAGATCTGGTGATTGTGGGGGCCACCTAAGCAAGGTAAAGTCTCCCTCATGTTCTTGAAAGTACTTCTGTACAATATGAGCACTGTGGCATGGCGCATCATCTTGTTGGAAGAAACCATCTCCATTGGGATACGCCATCAACATGATAGGTTGAACCTGACCAGCAACAATACTTAGGTATGTTGTGCTATTCAGACGTTTATAATGATCCGGCCCTCTAGCAACTTCAGCAGGAAATTATAGCTAAATTGCCTACAAACGTCAGGTGGTCATAATAATCTGGCTACTCAGTATATATGCAGGAAAGTAGGAAAGACTAAAGGAAGTAACAAAAGAAAAAATGAAGGAAGGAAGGGAGAGAGGGAGGAAGGGAAGGAGAAAGTAAAGAAATGATCACAAAATGTGTTTTATAATAGAGGTAGTCATACAAATAAAATCTGTCTTTTCTGAGCTGGGCTTTTTCTTCTGCAGATATTTCAGGCTCTTGTCACTTTGCTACTTGGCTTGAGGACATTTATCTGGACTGTGGGAAAGCTGCAAAAATTATTTGGCTTCAGTGACTGTGTATTTCCTTCTAAACACACAGGAGAGGAACTTGAGTTAGCTGTGACTGTGGTGTCAGCTACACCAAAGTCCATGTGAAGAGACAGATGGATGCCACTGTCAATTTGGGGGCCATAAAGAATTGTTAGCTGAACTTGATGTTCTCGTTGGCAAGTATAACACATATTCTTCTCCCACATAATTAGGTAGAGTTATGATCATATCATACCACCAGCCCTGCCATGGTGTAGAGGAGCTTTTTCACAGTAAGAAGGCATGAATTATTTCCTCACAATTATAATTTTGGCTAGAGTAGCTTCCTTTTTTCTTAGGCTTGGAGTGAATTGACCATAGAAGTACTTACATTTTCAAGGAATTTATTTCACTTGGATTTTATCCATGTTTGATATAATTAACTTCACATCTGCTTGAAGAGGGATCCATTCATTCCCCAATTTTAGCTTCTTGTTGTTGAACGGCAGTTGGTTTAAAATAATTTTATTGTCAGCAATATCTCAGTGACATGAAATATGTACAGTACACTATTCCTTACATTTAGAGTAAGAAAGCTTGAAGAAATTTTGGACATTGCCTGGTTCAAGTTCCTCATTTTACTCTTTTTTTTTTTTTCTTTCTGCAAAAAGCTTTGTTTCATTTGATCCAATACATGGGAGAGGGCTTCAGGTGGTTAAAAGAATGGCTAGTAGTTTCAGGGAGAGGCTCAGGTGAAAGCCAGACCCGAGGGGTTGCAGAGGGGCCTCTCAAAGGCCTCAGGGCTCCAAAGACTCCTAGCGGTGCTTGAGGGTGAGCCTTTCAAAGACATATGATACTCATCCGGCCCAGCCTGGGGCTGGCAGCCAGCTGAGGTGAGTCAGGTGCTGCCCATCACCTTGATGAGTTTCATCTGCTCACCCGGAAGTAGTTCTCTAGGAAGTCACAGGATGAGGGTCTGCGTGGGCAGAACCCAGGGCATGCAGATCCAAAAGGGCCTGGTTCAGGTTCATCTCCAAGGCCAGGGTGGTTTCCATGGCATCCTGGATTTTGCCCACTCACCTTGGGAAGCCTTCAGCATGTGCTGGAAGAGCATGCAGCTACTGCGCTGGTTTTGCATCTTTAAGAAACACTCAGTGCCCTTGTGCTTTTTCTCTGCTAACTCCCTGAAGAAGTGGCCCCATCCTCCAGAGCCATACCATCGAGGTGGAAATAGAAGCCCAGAGAGAGAGGTAGGTGTGGGAGCCTGCAGATGCAGGCTGGCCACGTTGTTGACCGAAGCCTCCACCTCGGTGGAATCATGCTGACGAATTTGGGAGCTCATGGTTGTTCGGCAATAAGGAGCTAAGGTAGAAGAAAAAAACCAGGTGTGTTGGCTGGTTTGGAAGTGGTTCTGAAGGTGGTGACTGGATAAGACACAGAAGGTGCCAGGGGCTGAAACAAGGGATGTTCCTGGGAGTGTTCCATCCAAACACTGTTGAAGCAAGAGACAGATCTGGGACTGCCCAGGGCACTGCCTCATTTTACTCTTTTTTTTTTTTTAAATATATTTTATTCATTTTTTACAGAGAGGAAGGGAGAGAGATAGAGAGTTAGAAACATCGATGAGAGAGAAACATTGATCAGCTGCCTCCTGCACACCCCCTACTGGGGATGTGACCACAACCAAGGTACATGCCCTTGACCGGAATCGAACCTGGGACCTTTCAGTCCACAGGCTGACGCTCTATCCACTGAGCCAAACCGGTTATGGCCTCATTTTACTCTTAAAGGTACTGGAACACAGAGCAGTTAGTGACATGCTCACAGTCATACAATCTTAGCAAAAGAGCTAACATTAAGTTTCCTCCAGTGCTTTTCAGTTCATTGTGTTACACTCAAACCTTGTGTAAAGCAGTGAATGTTTTCTTTTTTCTCAAAATGAAAATAGGTTTATTCTTTTATAATTCAGTGATGAAAATAATACATGCCCATTGTGGAGAGATAATAAATACCTAAAGAATGTTCATTAGCAATATACAGGTCATGTGTCATAGAAAAGTACACTTGAAACCTATGTGATTGTATTAACCAATGCCATTCCAGTTCCAGTACAATTTTTTAAAATAGAAAGAACGAAGCCAGTTTTAAAGATGGATCCTAGTGCTGTGAAACAGGGCTTTGCCCTTAACAGTTTTTTGTTCCAGAGTATTGGCATTATCTTGGCTGGATGCATAGAAGGTATGCTTACCAAATATGTAGAAAGAGAGGTAATACTGTAGTTTGCTCCAAATAAGGAATCAAATAGTAGTGAATGAGAATCTACCATGAGCCAGGCATCAATTAATCTCCAGAACCGCCCTACAAGGTATTAGGTATCCTGTATCAGTTATGTACCCATCAGGAAACCAGAATCACACCAGGTATTTTGACAGAAGAGTATTGAGAACTGGTTAATGTGGGATTTGAAGTCTGAAATAACAAAAAAGAAAACTTGGAGGCAGTACAAGAAGCAGCTCCCAGTCTTAGCCTGGGAGAATAAAGGGACCAGAGTGTGGTTTTTAGAATTTAGAAATGCAAATGCAGAGCCGGGGCCTCGGGCCTCGGGGCCTAGACCTTTGGAAAGGAAGAGTTGCCTGCTTGGTATTCCCGGTTCTCAGAAGCTCGCAGGAGTCCATGCGGAGCTAAGAACTTAGGCTTCTGAGGAGGGAGGGACACCCGGCTGATGCCAACCCCTTAGAAGCTTGGAGGAGAAACTGGTTGCTGCTGGTAGCTCTGAGGGGATGTGGTGACACTGGTTCTGGGAGTAGCAAGGGTGCTGGCGACTGTTGGGAAAAGGGTTGTTGCTGGTGCGATGATGAATGGAAGGGCGAGTTCAAGGGAGCTCCTCTGCTCAATTTCCACCGCCCAATTCCCCGCTAGTGGCAAACCTAACAGGAATCCAACAAAGTGTCAGCCCCACATCACAACATAAAAACAGAAGGGAAAGGTTTTGTCATTCATCAAGACTTTCAACTAATGTTAACTGGGTGCCTTCTCTGTACCATGAACTCTGTGCCCTGGACTAACTCAGTTTTCTGTGAAATGGGGATAATTGTGCCTATCTCAGACAGTTGAAGAGTAAGTGAAATAAACCACGTGAGGGTTTGCACAGTGCCTGAGGATGATTATAAACAGCAGCACAAATCCTTCATGTATGTCAAATATAGCTGATCTTGATGATACAGTGGGACCTACCTTATTCCAACATGGTATTTTAAAAGGTGAGATTTTGAATTTCATTAAATGGAGAATACACTTCCCCAGTTTCCACAGCCTTTACCTCTCCACATTGCTTGTTACCTGCTATGCCACACATTTAAGCTTAACTTTTCAAGGTTTTTGAGAAATCCATACTTTGTCTCCTCCCTCTCAGATAACTAATTCCATGTTTTAGCAGATCAATTTTTAAAATTCTTTCTACCTCCATGTTTACCCTTTTCAAGCACTAAAAAACTAAGGAGTAGTTTCTACTCCTTTTAGTGGAATAAACCAAAATCCATGAGTTAAGAGAAAATCATTTTCACATTATTTCCTGAAAGTTTACAGGTAAGAAAGAGATAGACAATCACCACTGCATTTAAAAAAAAAAAAAAGTATTTTTAAACATGAAGTTTACATGATCAGAAATGAGTGTGGTAGTAGCTTTAAGGAATTAAATCCATTTCAGTGATATTTTTAAGAAGCTCACTCTTAATCCTTGCCATATTGTCAATTAGTATTTAAATACCGCCCCCCCCCAAGCCAAATTCATCATTTCTATGTTGGTTTATTTGGGAGCTGATTTCTAAATTCTTAGCCACTGAAATCATGCTAATAAAGGATTGTACTGAAATGTTCTGTTCTTATGTTTTTGAGGGTCTTTTTTGTTAGTTATTTTGATTTAGGAAACATTTTCTAGAGCAATGAACCATAGAATAATCAGGTGACCTACGTTTTTCATGAAAAACAAAACGCTTCCAGATGGTGTTAGACACGCGGAAAAGGATACGTGATTCAGCCTACCCAGAATATTCCTCATAGCAAATGGGTTCTGTAAGGCAGTGTTTCCAAAGTTGCTACCTATTCCAGGCACAAGAGGTATAAAGTGGATAAGTAGTGGGAACAGCTGTGACTAACTAGATGCTGTTAACATAACAGATTAAGCAGCCCTATGTGAGAAGAATCCTGCTGTAAGAACGGATTAACCAGTTCATAAATCAAGGTGTGGGTGAATCAGCTGTAAACCTTAGATCTGAGAGGCTCATGTCATAAACTAGGGTCTCTTATTTACCTTACAGACATGTCCACAAAATTGAGCTGCCGCTAGAATACCTGAAATAATCTCTCTTCTGCAACTTCACTGTCCACAACATGCAAAAATAACTTTTCATGAAAACAAATACATGATTAGTAATTGAAGAAATAGGCAAATCGAATGGTGTGGAATGCTCTAAGTGTACATCAAGTCCTGTGCCTTTAGGTCAGTTGACCTGTCCCATTCCTTAAAGGCCACATGCAGTTTAAGAGTGGGGTGCTGGACAGGCGCTCTTGTCCCCATTGTCTCTATCCTAATGGTTTGCCTCCTTCCAGTGATTCCTGATAGGTTTCTGACCTCCCAACACCTGTTTCTTGTTTAAATCCCCCACTTAACTGCTTGGACATAATCCTGGAAATTTATCTGGCTTTCATGTGTGCCTTATCTTGTTCAACTCCAACTGCTTATATTTATTCCAGGCCACTCTGAGGAAGTACTTCATTTAGCCCAGCCCTGCCCCCAGGACCTATCCCCTACACCAAGGTTCCCATGGTCATATTCCTTCCAGGCTGGCTTTGGATTGATAAACCAGTCAACATTCTTACTGTCACTTTCATGTTTGTATCACACAGGAGCCTACCACACTGCTCTAAGCCCAAACCTTTAGAGCTACCTATACAAACACCCTTGTAAGTCTCCTGCTGGCCACCATGTCCTCAAGTCAGGTAGTTTCATTTAAAGCTCCATGGGTCGCTTCCCTCACCATTGGCCCTTGTCACTCTAGGGCACTCTGCAAAGTCTTCATGGTGCCCTCTGTTGTCTTCAGCTCTCTGCATGCCTCGTGCATTTATCTTACAGAAATAAATGAGTTACTCTGTCTTTAATGGTCAGTGGTTTGCGTGTTCAGTAAATGTTGTTGCGTTCAGTTGCAGAGACAAGGAAAGCACTCTTTATCTTGAGCAGCTACCCTACCTAATCAGCAACTCCATGTCTTAGAGATTATTCAACCACTTATAGCAGCAGATTCCTTGCTTCCTCAAAGAAATATTTCCTAACTTTCCAAATTCAGTGCTCATTTCCTAAGGTCATTATCACTAACAGCTTTTTTCCTGAATGAATGATCTTGTGATTCCAACTTGTGTACTTGTCTTACTCCATTCAGGCTGCTAAATACCATAAACCAAGTGGCTTAGAAACAATAGGAAATTTATTTCATACTGTTCTGGAGATTGAGAGGTTCAAGACCAGAGCACCAGCAGAATCACTGACTCGTAAGAGCTCACTGCCTTAAGGATGGCTGTCTTTTTGTTGTGTCCTCACATAGTAGAAGGGGTTAGGGATCTCTCTGGTGTCTTTTATAAGGGCACAGTCCCCATTTTTGAGGTCCTACCCTTATGATCTACTCACCTCCTAAAGGCCCCGTATTCAGATCGTATCAGGTTGGGGGTTAGGTTTCAGCATATAAATTTCCGGAAGCACTGGCATTCAGACATAGCAGTATCCTTTCATTCTCTCTAGATTTGAAGAAGAAAGGAAGGTGAAATAGCTTGTGAACATCATCCAGTTCATACAGCGGGGTAGGGTGGATAGACGCAATAACACAGGTATTCCTACCTAGCCCTTGGTGAAGTAGTAACCTTTAAGGCTGTCTGATGGGCCACTGAACTTCTTGTTAAGAATTTGTACTGAAAAGATAAGTGCCCCCAATGCTGTTCTAACTCAATAGGGTTTATGAAAGAAGGATGGAATAACATAGAATTTATGAGAATTCCCTTTCTAAAAGTGTTTAAACTAGCACAAGGATTGTAAACTCCTTCAGAAGAGACCAGGTAAATATTTTAGGCTCTGTGAGTCATATAGTTTGGTTCCAAATACTCAGCTCTGCTCTCACCGCACTAAAGCATCCATAGACAACAAATAAACAAGAGTAGCTTTACTCCAATAAAACTTTATTTACAGAAACAGGTAATGGACTAGATTCTGTGAACAGGGGATCTAAGAAAATCTGGTTTCCTACTTGCCCTGTCCTAAGCAAATTTTGACATAAGCAATCAACTGAGTTGTTTAATTGATTAAATCATTTACTTAAATGTGGCATGACTTTCCATTAAACAAATGATAAAACTGACTCTAAAAGGTAAAGTTCTTGGACCATAATCACAGTTATAGTAAGTGATGAATTGAGGTCTTTTCTCCTTGTAGTGCCAAGTTATTTTTCAGTTATATTATGATATCTTTTCTACCATATGGATATTTTCTATAATCCTATCTAATAAAGAGGTAGTATGCAAATTGATCATCATGCCAACACATAAGATGGCCACCCCCATGTGGACACAAGATGGCCCCCTCAAGATGGCCATCAGGGGAGGGCAGTTGAGAGGACCAGGGCTAAAAGGGAGGGAAGTTGGGGGAGACCAGCCCTGCAGGGTAGGGAAGTTGGGGGTGACCAGACATACAGGGGAGGGCAGTTGGGGGCAACCAGGCTGGCAAGGGAGGATAATTAGGCGTAATTAGGCTGGCAGGGGAGCAGCTAGGCATTAATCAGGCTGGCAGTGGAGTGGTTAGGGAGTGATCAGGCTGGCAGGCAGAAGCAGTTAGGGGCAATCAGGCAGGCAGGCAGGCAAGCGGTTGGGTGCCAGCAGTCCTGGATTGTGAGAGGGATGCCTGACTGCCCAGTGGGATCGGGCCTAAATGGGCAGCCAGACATCTCTCAAAGGGTCCCAGGTTGGAGAGGGTGCAGGTTGAGCTGAGGGACACCCCCCCCCCCGCACAAATTTTGTGCCCTGGGCCTCTAGTGTAAAATAAATATTTATAAGCTAGGCAAGCACTTTGTACACTGCACTTCAAATGCAAGCGAGCAAATATGTCTACACAAAAATATATTCATACCTATTAAGTGATTCTTCTATGAATAATACATAAAGGAATGCTTATTAATTATATTCTGAGGTCTATTTTTCTACTTTAGTAAAATTACATTAAAACCCAATTATTTTGTGGTACATTTTAAGAGGGAAAAGTAAAAATAAGCAATTTAATAAATTTAAATTGGTCTGTCATTTTTCTAATAATTCTATAGAAATTTCTTTTTTCCAAATAAATACCTTAATTTTACAGATTTTTAAAATTATTACTTAAATATAGTACAAAGTTTAAGGCATATATGAATTAAGTCTGATAGAGTTTTCCTAAATCTTGACACTTTATACTGCCTGAAGCAAGTATTACATGCTGAGACCAAATCTTTTATTTACTTATGGAAGAAAAGGCATGGCAGGCTGGGGTTGCTATAATGTTTTTGTCTTTCCATCAGACTTTTCCATCTTACTTGTTTTAGTCAAAGTACCCTCTTTAGGAATCTTTTCCTACATTATATGTAGCCTTTTGGAGCTCTCAATTATTTCCACTATGTCCCAGCTCAAGGGTGTCATGTCTTTCAGAAAAGACCAAATATAATACCCCATCCTGACACAATAATTGGTTCAAGGGATGGACTTGCAACCTAAGCAAGTCAAGTCAGGATTCTTTTGTAGGGTTATTAAATGACTTGTGGGGATAATTTCCCTTTTTCTAATATTGCTAGCTTGCAGGTTGTGAAGTTGGGCACTGGTTACCATTGTCAATGATATTCAAATAAAACCAAGCAGAGATAATCAGAGAGTTCATCTAAATGGAATGAGAGTGAGACAGCCCTGATGAGCTAGCTAAATCTCTTAAAGTCATACCCCATTCATTGTATCTCTTTGATTCTCTGTGCTACTCTAGTATTCTATATTAACCCATAAACCATGTTGTTAAATTTGAACTTGTTTGAATTGCATCTTTAACAGTTAAATACTAGTATCTTACACATGAGATGAGATTATTGTAAGAGGTGAGTTCATAGTGGTAAGGCTCTCTTTCAGTAAACTCAATCTAAGGCAGTGGTTTTTAATATTTTCTGTTGAGATACAAATGACAGATGATGTCCTTCAGAAAGGCATAGTTTGCTGTGCAGGTTCAAAGTTAGTAGTAGCTGCCCACCCATACTTTTTTTCTCCCATTGTTGAAAGCATATTAAAATGCTAGTGTGCTGGGTAACTGATGTTACATAACAAACCAAGTACCATAAAACCAAGTACCATAAAACAACAAACTTTCTATTAGTACATGAGATGGCCTGTGTGTGCTCCCTAATGTCTAGGGCCTCAGATTTAAGGACTCAAATGGCTGGGAATGACATGAATGGTTGAAACCTGATATTATTTGCTGACTTTTGCACTAATTTTCTTAGCAGATACGGCAGAATGGTAAACTATTTTAATTTAACCATCCTTCTGTAATGGACTCAGCTTAAACTTTTGAATGAAATGTATACACATAGTTTCTTCATCATGGGGGCTCCAGAGTAGTTAGACCTCTTACATGACAGTCAGGGATCCCACAGAAAGTGTTCCAGTGAAGAAGGAGGACGTTGCATGACCTTTTAAGACCTAGCATCGGAAGGCACATAACATTTCTGCCATATTCTGTTGGTGGAGGTAGTCGCAAGCCCACCCAGTTGCAAGGAGAAGAGACATAGACTTTGCTTCTCTCTCTCTTTCTTTTTCTTTTAGACTTTACTTTGCAATAGGAGAATTTCAAAGATTTGCAGTCATTTAAAACTAATAAATAGTGAGCAGATATTATATTATCATACCCACGGCTTTGAAATAATCACACACACACACACACACACACATACACTAGAGGCCCAAGGCACAAAATTTATGCAAGGGCCTTGGCCCTTGCAACCATGGTGGCTTGCCTCAGCCCTCATAGCCCTGGCTTCCTCTGGAAGGTCATCCAGAAGAATGTCTGGAAGGTTGTTCAGCTGTCTGGTCTAATTAGCATATTATGCTTTTATTATATATAATAAATATATATATAAATATATATATAGTATATATATTATAAATATATATATAATAAAAGCATAATGATATATATCATATATATCATATATATATATGTAAAATCACATGACAGCATTATTAACAAGGTAAACATTTTATGTTTTGTTTTTGGGTTTTTTAAAACATATTACAACACTCAGATTGCAGAATTCCTGGACAACAGGTAGGAATTCAAGCTGCTATCTATACAGATAGAATATGAATGAAAGCAAAAGGCTGAAGTAGAAAAAAATTTAAAAGAGATTAGTTGAATGAGAGTTTGGCAGATATAGAGCCAAAGTTAGCAGGCATTCTACTTCTTTTCAGCTGGAAGGCCCCGATCAGCCTTGATAGCCAGCCAAGCCTAGGGACCCTACCTGTGCACAAATTACATGCACCAGGCCTCTAGTATACTAAATAACACCCCCAGCTTCCTATAGACCAGTCGTTCTCAACCTTCCTAATGCTGTGATCCTTTAATACAGTTCCTCATGTTGTGGTGACCCCCAAGCATAAAATTATTTTTGTTGTTACTTCATAACTTAATTTTGCTACTGTTATGAATCATAATGTAAATATCTAATATGCAGGAAAAGGTTGCTCAACCCCCAAAGGGGTCACAACCCACAGCTTGAGAACTGCTGCTATAAACTATTTGAAGAAGAGTTCTGAGTCAGATTCATGCTATAACCAGCTTCTCTGTTCTCACCTGGTTGCTAACCACTCAGTCTTATCACTAACCACTCAATCTTATCACTAACCACTCAATCTCAGGCATCGGTGTACATTGTGGAAAAATCTCTTTCTTTGATATGCTACTTTAACAATGTGATGGCCTCTGACAAGGGCAACGGTGGGGATGGCTGTATCACCACCATCATTGAAAGTGGTTGAGGAAAATGCATATTGGCTTCACTAGGTAGAGAAGGTAGTCATGCCTCCCAACTCCATATTAGGTTTCCTTAACCCAAGGGTTCACTGATGCATTTTCTCACAAGTTTGCTACCTGCAGTTAACGCTGTCACTACCCTTCATCATAGAAACAGTGGTAGTTTAAAAAAATACTTCTCTTTGATCTTTTAGCTCCAGAGAAATTGGAAAATATAAGAAAGAGGAAAAAAGAAGTCATGTATTATTAAAATCATCCTTCAAAAGCATAGGAAAGAAACTATTCACATCTTTGTGGCCATGAAAGGTAATCATAATCTGGAGTTTTAAGAAGCCAGGCAGAATTTGAATAACTGACTCAGTTATTTATGAGTCATGAGTTTTGGGGCAAATCCTTTCCTCTTCCCCTGCCTCAGTTTCCACTTCTGCAATAATAATTCTGACGTCAATGGTTTGGTTTGATAATTAAACAATATAATATGCATATGTAACTGGCACATAGTAGGTACTCATGTTAGTCTTCCTTTCCCCTTGAAAGCAGAGAATTGGTTTTATTTTCTGCCCCTTAAATGTACATGTTAATGGGCTCATATGTGGATGTGTCTCACATTTAAATTACAGTTAGACTTTATGGGATAGTGACTAATTGACAAACTGATTGCTCATTCTATTAAGGACATATGAAGAAGAAAAACACTTTAGAGGATCAGAACTAAGCTGCATTCAAATAAGACTTCTGAATATTTGATATGCATTTCAAGATTAAAATATTAATGATATTCAAGAATATTCTAATGCTATTAAAAAAAACTATTTAAGGATGGGTTGCTATTCTTTGGTCTTAATAAAGTTTAGAATAAATGTCTCTTATAGATAATTACCATTAGCTGGAATATTCAGCAGAAATTCCATTTGTATGCCTTCAATGTTCCTCTCTCAGTGTCTAAAAGTATGTTTTCATTCTGGTTACGTGGAATTTAGCAAAAGTCCTCGAGATCAAAAATAGTTATTGAATGAGTTCATTTTATTTGTTTAGACACTTCCACGTAGCCCCTTCAGCATTAGTGTATGGAGAATGGAGCTCTTGGAACAAAGAATTGAGTTGGCATCCCACCTCTACCACTCACTGTTCATATAACAGTGAGCTATTCATGCAGCCTTTCCAAGGTTTAGTTTTTGTGTCTGTCAGCTGGAAAGAGTATTGGTGCTGTGTTTGGGTTATTAGGATTATGTGAGATCATGCACTAAGCACAGTGTTTGGGGATAGTAAGTGCATCTCCTCCTCCTCCTCCTCTTCCTTCTTCTTCAATCATTCTCCTAAATGGCAAGGACCTCATTATTTATGTTGACCTCATACAATGGGCTCTTTATGTTTTTGTTCATTTAATTTCTGGTTATTTTTTTCTTAGGGAAGTAGATCTGGCCTACATGTGGTAATCCAGGAAGGACGAATAGAGTGGCAGAATTTTCTATTAAGAGTCGATAATTTCTTATGCTCTATTATGGTCAGTTTCTCTGTTAAAATATATAATTCTGCCATTGCTTTAAGGAGGGTGATAATGTCATGTTGCTTTGATTTTAATGAGATCTGTCCTGAAGGTAGAACCCTTTGAGGGCTCCTTTATGAAACACCAACCCCAGCTGTTTTATGTTCTGCAGGTGCTATGTAAATGTCAAATATTAATGTTTTACTATCTAGTAAAAGAGATGAAATAAGATTTTTGTTGCTGCATGTTTCATAGGCTGCATATAAGATTGGGTCATTGTCCTTTTGATTATTCAGCTGCAAAGTTTCTTTGCTTAAAAAAAAAGCCTAGTGAAAATAACTGCTAGGAATGCTGTCATATTAATAATGAGTTAGCATAGTTAATATTTAGAAAGTGCTTATTAGATACCAGGAGCTGTACTAAGCCCTCTTCATGTATTGTCCCCTGTAATCCTCAAAAAACCCTATGAAATAAGTTAAAAGGCTTAGCCTCACATTGCAGTTAAAGACATTTTAAAACATGAAAGAACTTAGTTGGTAGAGCCAGTGAGTGGCTCAGTAGAGAACTGAATCCAAGTTGGGTTGTTCCAAAATCTTAGCTCTTAGTCATCGGTACAACGCAAGAAGGATTTTTTTTTAAATGTCTAATTAACTGTATTTCAAGACAGAAAAAAGAGAATTCCATAAACTGTATTATAAGATATTATGAAGATGGAAAAAAGGGATAGGGCATGTTGGTAGATTGCATAAGAAAGTAAAAATAAAGGCCCTTGCTATTTTTTTAGTTTTGTTTTATTGCTTAAAGTGTGTTAGATAAGTCTCCATTTTTTCCCTTGACCTTCCGCCCTCCTCCTCTACCTCCCAGTGTCATGTGTCCATTGATTATGCTTATATGCATGCATACAAGTCCTTTAGTTGATCTCTTAACCCCCCTCCCAACCCTCCCGAGCCTTCCAGTATGACAATTCAATGCTGTTCTGCCTCTGTATCTGTTTATGTTCATAAATTTATAATGGTCTTTATTATCCATAAATAAGTGAGATCATGTGGTATTTTTCTTTCATTGACTGGCTTATTTCACTTAGCATAATGCTCTCCAGTTCCATCCATGCTGCTGAAAATGGTAAGAATTTCTTCTTTTTTAGAGCAGCATAGTATTCCATTGTGTAGATGTACCACAGTTTTCTAAGCTATTGATGGAAGATAGGACATGACAGGGAATGTAGAAGGGATAATTCAAACAATTGAGTGAAGCCAAGAGAGTTAGAGTAACAGAAAATCACCCGCATGGATAGAGTGAGGGCCTCAAATTCAGATGTCTGAGGTGGTCTGATGGGGTATGAAAATGAAGAAGGGCAAGAAACCAAGATGGCGGCATAGGTAAACACCAGAATTGCTGCCGTGCGCACAACCATTTCAAAACCACAACGAAAAGAAAAAATGAACACCACCCAGATCCATAGGAAGGCTGGCTGAGTGGAAATTCTACAATTAGAAAGAGACTGAGACTCAGAGGAGGTGCAGAAATAAAGTGCAGAGATATGGAGGCACGCGAGGAGAAGGGACTTGTGGAAAGGGCTAGCAGCATTTTGTACCGGAGGCACACACAAGCTCCTGACGGTTCTGAACTCCAGTTCTAGGTGACTTTCTGAGGACTCAGAATTATACGGGGAGAAGCTGGACTGTCTGGCACCATCTGGCACTGTCTGGCACCAGGAGGAACTCCAGAGCGACTTGACACCTGGTGCCTCTTAGGGCAGGGCTGACAAGCAGCCATAGCTGATTGCCCTGCCCTGTAGATTCCACAAAACTCTGCCCCACCCAAGCTTCACACAGGGGCTTTTGCATATAAAAGGCTGGTAACCTCAGGCAAAGGCTAAAATAGCACCTCCTTAGAGTTCCAAGAGACTGTGTACCCAGTTGTCAGAGCGGGACCACCCACTCTACAACTACTCAGACCCATAAGGGCCACACTCACAGGGCAGACTCAGTGGGCACCAAAGCCCCACTGGAGCAAGTCTTGCCCCATAAGGGTGTCTCCAGCACAGAAGTTCTCCCACCATAGACACAGCTGATTCTCACAGCCAAGTGGCCTGGAGGTCAATTCCTCTCAGTGAAACCAAAAAGAATCAAGGCTTAGCTATAACAGGACTGTGCACAAAGCCAACAAAGCAGTGCACCAAGAGTAACCACCTCAGGTAATTGAGGAGACTGAGCCACTGGGCCCTATAGGACAGAAAGCCACTCTATCAATGTAGGGAAGCAGCCAAAATGCAGAGACAAAGAAACAGGTCACAAAGAACAGAAATGGAGGACAGCAAACAACTGGATATAGAGCTCAAAGCCACGGTTATAAGGTTTTTTCAAGAATATTTTAGAAACTGCCAATAAATTTAGTGAGACCCTGGAGGATATGAAAAAGGACCAGCTAGAAACTAAGCATACACTGACTGAAATAAATAATATACCAAGATCCAACAGCAGACTAGAGGATCACAAGAATCAAGCCAAAGATATGAAATACGAAGAAGCAAAAAATACCCAACCGGAAAAGCAAAAAGAAAACAGATTCCAAAAACATGAAGATAGTGTAAGGAGTCTCTGGGACAACTTCAAGCATACCAACATCAGAATTATAGGGGTGCCAGAAGAAGACAGAGAGCAAGATATTGAAAACCTATTTGAAGAAATAATGACAGAAAACTTCCCCTACCTGGAAAAAGAAATGGACTTTAAAGTCCAAGAAGCATGGAGAACCCTAAACAAAAGGAATCCAAGGAGGATCACACCAAGACACATCATAATTAAAATGCCAAGGGCAAAAGACAAAGAGAGAATCTTAAAAGCAGCAAGAGAAAAGCAGTTAGTTACCTACAAGGGAGTACCCATACTACTGTCAGCTGATTTCTCAACAGAAACCATGCAGGCCAGATGGGAGTGGCAAGAAATATTCAAAATGATGAATAGCAAGAACCTACAACCAAGATTACTTTACCCAGCAAAGCTATCATTCAAAATTGAAGGTCAGACAAAGAGCTTCACAGACAAGAAAAAGCTAAAAGAGTTCATCACCACCCAACCAGTATTATATGAAATGCTGAAAGGTATCCTTTGAGAAGAGGAATAATAAGAAAAAGTAAAGATAAAATTATGAACAACAAATACATATCTATAAACAAGTGACCTAAAAATCAAGTGAATAAAAAATCTGATGAACAGAATAAACTGGTGAACAGAATAGAGTCAGGGGCATAGAAAGGGAGTGGACTGACAATTCACAGGGGGAAAGGCGTGTTGGACAAAAATCGTACACCTATGGATGAGGACAGTGGGGGGGGGGGGTAAAGGCAAAGGATGGGGTGGGAACTGGGAGGAGGGGAGCTATGGGGGGGAAAGAGGAACAACTGTAATAATATGAACAATAAAGATTTTTTAAATATTTAAAAAAAAAAAAGAATGAAGGCCAGAGCATGTATGAGTCCTAAGGAATGATGGAGTCTGCCAAGAACTGGACTATCCAAAGGGGACAGCTGATACATAGCGATACTTAACGAGTATTATTCCACAAGAATGAAGACCCAGTGTTTCCAGAGATTCTGAATGTTTTTTTAAGAAGAATAGAAATCCAGATTTTCATGTGATCTGATGTTTTAATGCTGACAACTCATACAACATTTTCAACCGTGCTAACAAAACAAGAATATTTTAGAAACAACCCAATGTAGAGACTGTTATTTTGCTTCTCTGAACTTGAGTGTGAGAAATTAAAAAATCTTCAGGTTTAGAAAGTAGAAGGCAATGAATGCTTAGCTGCAGACTGTTCTTAAACTATTAGGCAAAGAGAGGCAGCGATTGAAGGCTTTTCAGGAGCAGAGTGGTGTGGAGGGTGCTGTGCTAGAGGATGACTCATTTGGCAGTCATCCGCTCATGGCTGTGGGTGAGAGGAAGGACAGGCAAGAGGCCAAATTGGCGGCAATTACATCCATTAGGTAGCTGAATGGGATTGAATCATAAATAACAAATAAGTGCTACCTATCACTATTATTGACTGTTTAATAATACTTCTAATTATATATTGACAACAACAACCCCCCCCCCCAAGAAAAAAAGACAAAACCCAAAAAACTTAGATTAGGGGCATCCCATTTGGAGGGAATCCTTCCTAAACTTAAACAATGGCTTATCAAAGAATTGGTGACCTTGATCTACAAAGGTCCTGTGATGCTTTCCCTGCCTCCTCATCTCCCTGTGCTTATGTACCTTCACAGCTAGACCCTGCCCTCAAATCATACCTTGCCATTGTTAACCTTGCCGTTCTCTCTACTTAGAACTCTCTATGAAAATCTGAGATACAAGGAAGAACAAAAAAATTTGCTTGCACCAAAATATCCCATCCTCAGGAGATGGGATGAGATTTTAGGTCCAGACACAGAAAATTTAATCATTTTTTTAAATCTTCAACCAATGATGTATTTTATTGATTTTTTTTTAGAGAGAGGGGAAGAAATATATATAGAGAGAGATGAAGGACAAACACATCGATGTGTGAGAGAAATATTGATAGATTTCCTCCCGAACATGACTCAACCAAGGATCAAATCTCAGTATGTGTCCTGACTGGGAATCAAACCCACAACCTTTTGGTGCACAGGATGACACTCAAACCAACTGAGCCATCTGTCTAGACCTAAGCATTTATTTAAAATGGAACATGTCAGATTTATTTATACAATTATATATTCCACTGAGTGTCTATAGTATGCCAGGCACTGTAAAAATATGAATACTACAAAACCATGCCTCAACAGATAAGAAGTGTATGCTTTAATTATTTGATTATTTATTGATGATGTTATGATATGAGACTAAAGAAGAACAATGCAATGTAAGAAGTGATACATTTTAAAACAGAAACTAGATAAGATTCTGATCCTGTGCCTTTAACTGGAAGGACAGATTAAATCTATTTAGAATTGGGGAAAGTTTTATCTAAGTACATTTAAGGTAGGCTTTGAAAGATAAGTAGGATTTAAACATTATGAATAGGTGAGGAAGACATCATTCCCCATAGAAGGAGTAGTATAAGTATGAGGTCAGAGGAGGAAATATTTAAGGAATGTTCAGTATGTAAGGAATAGGGTAAGTGATGAATGATATCCTATATAATAAAAGGCTAATATGCAAATTGACCAAACAGTGGAACAATCAGGTGCTATGACATTCACCAACCACCAGGGGGCAGATACTCAATGCAGGAGCTGCCCCCTGGTGGTCAGTGAGCTCCCACAAGAGGAGCATTGCTCAGCCAGAAGCCCTGAGCTGGGCTCATGGCTGGCCAATGCAGTGGCAGTGGCAGGAGCTTCTCCCGCCTCCTTGACAGTCAGACATTCCCCAAGGGCTCCTGGACTGTAAGAGGGCACAGCCAGGCTGAGGAAAGCCCAGCCCCAGCCCAAGTGCATGAATTTTTGTGCACCGGGCCTCTAGTTGTGAAATAAGATTGGAAATATGGGTTGGGGTCTACAGTGTGTCTAGTCAAGTTTTGTTTTGTTTTTATTTTGTTGGCATGAGGTAATGTTTACATGTTTAGAAAGGTGATATGATAGAATCTGGGCTTTGGGAATATTAACCCTATGTTACTCTAGCATAGTTTCCCAAAGTGTGGTATAAATTTTTATGGTACACAAGATCATCTCAGGTAGTTCATGAATGAAAATTTACTCAATAGATTCATATCTATTTGAGTGTGCTAAATTCAAATGTTATGAGTATATTTATAAATAAAAATAAGAATTGATAAAGATAGAAGCCCCAACAATTGGAATGGCTAGGTCATTGAGGTTTGGAAATGTGGAGAACCCTGAAATTCAACCTCCCCACCCCAGAATCACTCCTTATTTGTATCCCTTACCTGAAGAAATGCATTCTTGCAGGGAAAAAACTGCCTATCTCTTTCTAGAAGAATATAAGACTTGTTCTCGTGTCCTACTTATTGTTGCTTCGTCTGTGATTAGAAATCTCTACTATTTTTTAGATATCATGCTAGATTCTGGGGTGAAAGAAACTTGGCATGCTTTTATGGGTCTTCCAATCTATTAGGGAAGACACACATTCAACAAAGAAGTGCAAAATTACCACAGAGTGAGGCCTATAAAGCAATGGTACACAGTGATTTCAGGTACAGGAGACATTGTCTTAGTCACAGAGCTAGGGAAATGATTATTATATACCAGGGGCCCAATGCACGAAATTCGTGCACGGGTAAATTGGGGTGAGGGTGCAGGTGGGGGAGGAGGAGGGCAAGTGGGGAGGTCCCTTAGCTGGACCTGGACTTCATCCAATTCGGGAGCACTCAGGAGAACTGCTACTGATGGCTTGGACCCACTGCACCTGGTTCTCTGCTCTCTGCCAGGCCTGTCTGCTCCACACTACGGACATGGGCAAGCAGGTGCTGCTGGGCGATGCCTGCGGGGTCCTTGATGGCCCCAGCCCCCTCATCCCCTCCTTGGCAGCCATGGCCCCAGCCCAGCATAGGCCAGGGTAGCAGCTGGGGATTCTCGGGTGGGTCTGTCTGGCTACGGCCCCTGATTCCCAGGTCCACAGCCCTGCTGGTCTAGGGCCCGCCAGCCCAGCAACTGGGATTCCCGGGTGGGTTTGGGTGGCCACGCCCACTCGGTTCCCAGGTCTGCTGCCCTGCCAGTCCAGGGTCAGCCAGGGCAGCGGCTGGGATTCCCAGGTGGGTCTGGGTGGCCACGCCCCCCCTTCCCAGGTCCGTGGCCCTGCTGTCTGAAATTGATCGCGGCTCGCAAC